>PVJX010006305.1:0-78657 GCA_004027295.1 Dolichotis patagonum
GGGGAGGAGAGGGGAGGAGAGGAGAGGAGAGGAAGCAAGCTTGCCAAACTACAGCACAAGGAAAACATTATGAAACTTTTGAGTAAGTGTTTTTACAACGTTCAGGCCAAATGTCTGAACCTTTGGAGAGGATGCATATTTTAATGTCAAAGTCACAAGAAAGAAATGTAGAAAACCATGAGGGTTAGAATCTTAACTCTGGCATTTGACAATTAAGATTCCTGAGCCGCAGTTTCTTCATCGGTGAGAGTGATGACTACACACACATGCTCTGAACCTAAGTTGATAACACGCTGGTGATTCCTAAAGCCAGTTCTCTGTCCCAGGCTTTCCTTTGCTCCAAACTGTATAATCAACAACTGAGGAAACACTATTTTGCTCCAAAAAATGCAAATTAGGAAACAGTGTGGGAGATCACTGTAAATTGTCAGCATCACTGTACACTCTTTTACTTAGTCCAGATATCAAGACCTTCACTAGGCTCTAACTTTGCTAATTCTCAAGTTGACTGCCTCTCATCCATTCAATTCTCTCTCCATTCAATTTCTCATCTTCAGCTTGCCATAAGGATTAATATCTTGTAACCTCAGAGCTCACAATAGTGCTAGAACATAGCAGAACATAATAATTGAATGCAAAGTCTGGACTGTGAAGTAGACAAATCACTGTATCAGAGTGATGAGTGGTATGTGGTGTGGGGTCACGCCACAAAAGAAAACACGAGGAAGACCAGAAAGTTCGCAATAAAATCAGCCTTCAGAAGCAGCTTGCATTTGACAGTAAAATGCTTGAGTATTTACTATGTACCAGGTACAAACACAAGACACAGGCCTGGCCACAACAGAGCGCCCGATCTCCTGTGGTAGATCTTTCCATGCCCAAACTTCAGATCATCACGACTACTTGGAAGCCAATATTCATCTCAAACTATCCAAAAATGAAGTCCTGAATCCCAAACCACACATAACAAATCCGCTCCAGTCGGTACATGACAGCTCGTTCAGACATGAACATGGTGTCATCCTTGCATTCCTTTCCCTCCAGCGGTCTACATCCAGTCCACCAGCAAACCCTGTTGTCTCTGTGTTCAAATATGCACAGCTCGCATCCTTCGTGCCTGTCATTACTGGAGCAGCCCCATAGCTAAGCTCTGTTTTATCCTGAGTCAGATTCCCACCTGCCTGTCCTGACACAAGACAACGATGTTTTTAGAGAGGTGAAAGACAGAGACAGAGAGACAGAAGACAGAGATAGAAAGAGACGGAATGTGAACAGGAGACACTTGGGAAGCAAGAAGACAGTAAAGGTGCCCCAGGACCTGTAGTCAGACACACAATATCCCTCAGTAAATGCCACCAGAGCACCCTCCTGAAAATGTATCATAGAAGAGGCAAGAGCTGGAGTAAAGGCAAGAAACACAGAGCCTTCTTTGGATGTGTTATGAGGAACAGGGCTCCTGGTGTCCAATTCCTGGACCCTAATTCCAGAGTCAGTCAGCATCCGGCCAGCTAGGAAGAAGTGGTGGCAGGACTTGCCTCTCAGATAGAACTTCACTGTTTAGCTCAGGGTGTTCTCAGCTAGCAGTCTGTGGAGAGCCCAGACGGGGAAGAAGCACGAATACATCTCCCCCTCCTCAGTGGTGATTCGGTGTCTAAGGGCAGAGGCACAATTGTTAGTTGGTCTCCAGAGCAGAGTGACACAAAGCCTTGGCCTGCTGAGCCAACACTCTCCAGGCAGTTTCTGGAACCATTCCCAAAGATCATGGAAGGTCTTGCGACAGGCATATCCTCTCTGCCGCTGGGAGTTGGGCACACAGCCACAGAGGTAGGACAGAGGAAGGCCCAGAATGAAGGGGATTGAGTCAGAAAGGACACAGTGGCAGCAGGTAGGAATGGGGTCAGTGTGCACACATCCCGGGGTAGGGTGGAGCGGGTCCCTCCCATGGCTCCCCACAGGGTTCTGCCTGTCACGCCCCAGCGTGAATCCATGCCACTCACCCACGTGCTGTGACACAGGCTGGAGCAGAGAGAAGAGCTGGAATAGAGACGTTCAGGATTTGTGGTTCTCAGCAAAGGCAAGAACTGAAAGAAGACAGGAAGAGAGTCTGTGACCCATGCGGGGTGCTGACGGGGGAGGGGGGTTAAGCCCTCTTACTCTATATCGTAACCTGAGCATGACCCGCGTTTCACCTCCCCCCATGCTTAAGACGGAAAACTCAGAAGAAGAAAAGCCGCATGAGGGCACATGCCGAAGGGTTTGCTACTCCTGAATTAGGGGTAGATGCTAACATCAGTGCTTTGGGGGAACAGCGGGGTTCACCTCTGTCTAGAGTCCTTTCCTCACACCCGTGAGAAGAACACTTCAGAAGGGTCTGGAAGGAATTCCAGGCAAGCGATCACCAGCAGAGGAGGAGAGTGGCCCCTCTACACCATACTGCTATCAAATGGCAGCTTCTCTTTCAGATCCTCTCACGCAGCCAAGCAGGGAGGGCAAAGAAACCAGGCCACACACAGGAATAAGCCACGTGGAGACACTGCTTCCTACACTGTGAAGGAGCAAGCTGGGCCTCTGCTGTGTTAGCAGCCAACCAATTGGCTGAATTCCGGAGCCCATGGTCTAGGCCAAGCCCCTCATAGACAGGGAAACCAGAATTGTTCCTGTGTCCGCTGCAGGGAGAGGAGTAAAGGGAGAATAGCCCTAAGTCCACTGGAGACGTGAGAAGTAAGCACAGTGCAAGCATGTATGGCGCCGGGGACACAGACGACCAGATGCTCCCCAGGTCGGACTGGGCTTGTAGAGGACTATCCATTCCCGTGTCCAGAGACAGCGGGGCCAGGACCCTGGAGGGCCAGGACCCTGGATGCTTAGCCTGGATGATAGCATGGGGAGAAGGGGGCCTGGGAAGGGACTAGGGGAAGATTCTATTTCCCGAAGGAGGGGTAGGTTCTGCCAACTGTCCCCTTCCCTGCTTTATCCTTTTCCTCTGCCATGATTTCTCTCAGTCCAGGGTCAGGCAAGGAGCACACTGGGGGATTTCCAGAACATAACACTCTCAAGGTCAAATTTGCTACTGACCTTGGAGCAGGGTCTTGGGCAGGCAGCCTGATGCATGGAATTCAGACTGCGGGAAGGGAAACCACTGTTGTAAATAGAGCTGGCAGCTGGGGTGTGTTAGGGGAAAGGAGAAGGGCAAAACCAAGGCCAGAGAAAAACCACACACACACTCATACACACACAGAGTCAGAGGCACATGGACACAGACATGCAGCCACACAGGTACCTACAGAAAAATAAAACATGCCACTCAGGAACTGAGGCACAAGGAAACACATATATAAACATGAACAACCTAAATGGACTTGCTTTTGTCCTAAATGGACACAGAAAGGCACAATCTTTGCAGACACAAAGACCATACCAGAACCCATACCTGACACAGCCCACGGACATAAATGTAGTCTATACCATCCTTCAAATTTCTCTCCTCCATTAAGCCTCCAGGCCACCTCCAACCAGGCCTGTATCTCTCCTCTGAGCTCTGGTTTCTAATTTCCCTCCTATTGCTTGTCTTTTAACAGGATATCCTTGGTTTCATGTTCATACCCCTGGTCTCAACAACTTGGCTGTGGGCTCTTAAAGACTCTTAAAGAATTTGAAACTCTGGAGCAAACCCATTTCTGTCTTCAGCAGTCCCGTCCCTCACCTATTATAATACAGGCTCCCAATTTACTGCTGGCTCTTTACCTGCAGGGTCCTGACCCTGAGACTCTTTGACACAACAGACAGAAAGGAAGAAAGAACAAAACAGACAGACACATTCAGTCCAGGTTATTCTCAGAGTACCCAAAAGTCAGGTTCCAGGTTCCCAAAAGGGAGCCCCAGACATAGGAAATAACCACTTGGGTAACTCTATCCCGAAGTATAAGCAATGCTAATCACAATCGCGCCTCTACAAAACCTAAACGAAGTTCTACTAGCCCCTTTTCTGTCATTGGGAGAATAAAGAATGAAAGGTTTATTTTGGCTCAGAGGTTTCAGCTCCTAGTCAATCGGTTCCAAGGCAGAAACCTGGTATAAAGGCTCAGAGGAAAAATGCTTACCTAGTGGCATCTAGGAAGGATGAGGGAGACAGAGGAAGAGAGAGAGGAAGAAGGAGAGGGAGAGAGAAATGAAAAGAGATTTTAAAAAGTTATACCCTTCAAATATACATCCTCAGTGGCCAATGTTCTACAACTAGGTCCCACCTCTTAGCGGCCCACTTAACTGTGAACTCATTAATCCATTGACGAGGTTAGCGCCCTTACATCCAAATCATTTCTAGGCATCTATTACTCCAATCAAGATTAACTGCCACACAACTTCCACCCCATCCCCAGTAATAACTTCAAAGGGGACTCTTGGGACAACTGTACCTCATGGAAGTATTACTGACTAGTACTAACCAGATGTGTTTAAATGGCCAATTAATTTTATGTAGAAAACCATTCTGTTCCTACCTCAGGAGCTGAAAACTTACCTGCTCAGCAGAATAACTGTGAGGACATTTATATTCCTCAAGTGTGGAAGGTCCTTGTTATGGTTTGTGTCTGGATGTTTCCTCAAAGCCTCACGCAGTGAGGGGGCAGGCTTTTCAGAGGTGGCTGAATCTAGTTTGTGATTGGTTCATTGCCTGTTGCTGGGACAGGTGGTAGGAGTGCTACATCCACCCTAGAGCCAGCAACCTGCATAAAATACAAGGGAAGGAAAGAGGCTTGCTCCTCCCGTTTGCCCCCTTTGCTCTTGTTGCTTTGCTATCTTCTGCCCTCATGAACTGTTGCCCCTCTGCCATATGCCACCCTGCCTCAGAGCCAGCAGATTATGAACCAAAATCTCCACAAACTGTGAGCTAAATAAACCTTTTCTCCCTTAATTTTGAGTGTCAGATATTTTGTCTCAGCAGTGAGAGAAAAGTAGTTAAGACAATCCAGAAAACAGCCAACAATATCTCACTTTATACATGGACCTAAGCCTCTCTCCAGATAATCTTAGAAGTTGAAAACCAATCTACAGTGCCGAATTTAACTCCATGGCTGATCTCTGTTCCAATCCTAAAAGCAGTCAGTACCTTACATAAACCCTAACACAATCTTTGTGTGCATGGTACTGTGGACTTTCAGTAAGTTACATCCTCTACCCTTTAATTTATTTTGAGAAAAAGTCTTGCTAAGTTTCCAGGTAACGTTGTCATTCTCTTGCCTCGGCCTTCTGAGTAGCTGGGATTACAGGCGTGTGCCACAATGCCTGGCCCCAGCACAAACCTTAATCCAAATAAACCAGCTCTTCTCAACAGAAACCACAGCCCAATTCAAACCCATCTTTAAAATCACCAGGATTCCAGTCCCGTGCTTCCCACTGTGCACCTCCAATCTGGAGCCAGCATGGTGTCCTAAGGGAAAGCCAGACTCTAATCCCAGCCCTGCACATTAGATAATATAAGCCTTCATAATGGGAATGTGAATTTCACACTCACGTGTGAGGGGCTGTGTCACCAGCACCCTCACGGACTCAGTGGCTTCTTTAGGAAAAACTGCACAGTCCGCAGAGCAGTGTGCTCCTGGAAGGCTGAGAACTCTTCAAGGAACTGGACCCCAGTGTCCTGGTCTTTTGATGTTTGCTGGGTATACAGGCCAATGGGTTCTGGCCCATCACAAAGCCTATTCCGGGACTAGCACAGCCCCTTAGCTGAAACTCCTGCCACATAACTCTTCCTGATCTTGGCTGTCAATCCGGGAGCATCTGCTGCCTTTGAACCCTCTAATGAGCCCAGAGCTGAAGGAAATGTGGCCATTTTCAGTGTGAGGGTTTTCAGCCTGGGATGTTTACCCCAGAACGGCCCGGGTACTGGTATCCGTGCCAATCCTGGGGCAGGGAGATGCCAGTAAACACTGCTGCTTTATCTCTGGCTTAGTACCCATCGTCAGCTAGAGCTGACATCCACTATGTACATCTCCCCACCCTCCACCCCAAGCGCTCAGGGCAGTACCCCTCTCCACCATGGCCTCCCCAAAGGTTAACAGTACCCTCAAATCTCACCAAGTCAGTCTTCACAGACCGGAACTCGAGTGACTGCTCACATCTCAGAGTGCAGTTGTCAAGTCTCTGTGTCCCTTTTCCAGTGTCTACATCAGCCTTACTTGAGGATCAAAAGACACCTGGTCTCTGAGACTCCCACACGCTGATTGGGTCAGGCAGGACTATGAGGTGAGACGAGGCCAGGGCAGCACCTTAGGGCAGGATGATGGGGATTGTAGCCCGTGGCCTCAGAGAAAGATGACCCCCCTCATTATCTCAGCCTCTCTGCTGGGCACTCTTGTCTCTACCTGGGCTCAGTTCCTCCCAGTCTGCCTCAGCACCTCACTCTCTCATGCCTCCAGATACGTCCATAGGCAGCAAGGAAGGCAGGAAAGCGAGGAGACTTGCCGTCCTCACTGTGCTCCAGACCAGCCCCCACTATTTCCCTTCTTTCTCTGGCGAACCCTAATTTAGTTTCTAATTCCCAAAAGCAAGTAGGAAGCCCCAGTGTCTCCAGGACAGAACATCTCTCTGAGCTGCTCTATCTCTCCAGGCTCAGATTCACGCCATCAGGTGAGCAACTTGAGATTTCAGCTGAGAGCTTGTGAGGCCAGTGTGTGGTGGGGTTAGATTCTCTGCAAGCACCCATAACAGAGCAATGTGCTGAATGATGAGAACGAAGTGCTGATGGAGACTCCAGGAAGCATGAGGAGCCCTGGACACGAAATACCTGCCAAGAGAGCAGCAGAAGCGTGAAGAGCCAGGTCCAGTGAGTGGCCATAGGGCCCACAATGGGCAAGGCCATGAGGGCGGGGCTGCCCAAGCCTTTGGAGCCCACATCCTGCCAGTGTATCCCAGATGCCAAGTATGGGCATTAAGGTTTAATGTTTGTCCTGCTAGGTTTCAGTCTGGCTTTCATTGGATCCTTCCTTGCTATTTTTCTGTTCCACCCTTTTCCAATAGAATTATTTACTCTGCTTCACTGTATCTTGGAAATATGTAACTTTTTTTTTTTTTTTATTTCTGCAGGAGGTCACTGCTGATGTCCCCTTGACTCTCAGAGGACAATTTGGACTTGGGTTTTTGAGCAACACTGGAACACAGCTTGGATGCTTTGGCCTTATGTGGTGGACATGAGCCAATTCATTTTGCACTGGGTGGTATACATGAGGCTTTAGGAACCAGAGTGGAATGATACAGTTAGGATTTGCAAAGTGCTCCAAAGGCCCAAGTGTCCAAGAGTTGGTCCCAAGACCATAGCACTATTAAGAGGTGGTAGCAACCTTAGGAAGCCTAATGAACCTAGTGGGAGGCTTTGGGTCATGGTAGATAATCCTGAGAGGAAGAGTGAGACCCACTGTCTCCCCAGCCCCTCTTGCCGCCCAGCCATAAGGAAATGAACAGCCCAGCTCTACCACGCACTGCTGTTGTCATGTGTTGCTCTGCCACAGGCTCAAAAGCAATGAGGCCATACAAATATGGACTGAAACCTCTGAGGAGCAAAAGTAAACCTTCCTTTTTCAAGTTGATTTCCCGAGCTATCTTTGTGATTGCAACAAGTGCTGCTGGGCTCTGGGTTCCACCCTGGTTCCTGAAGGTTTGCGTACATTTTGAGGGTATGGGGATGTTCTGGAATTGGACAGCGGTAACAGTTGCCCAATTTTAAAAATTTAAAAAATTTAAAAAATCATTGAATTGTGCACTTTAAAAGATTAATTTTGAGAATCAAAATGGTGGAGTAGAAGCTGGCAACAGATTACAACCTCCCTGGGACTTAGAATTAAGACACTTAGAAAACAACTAAGAAAAGCTTCAGAAATCAAGAAGAGCTGGGAGAGGAGAGAGAAAAGGGAAGAAGAAGGAGGAGGAGGAGGAAGAGGAGGAAGAAGAAGAAGAGAAAGGAAGAAGAAGAAGAAAAAGAAAGAGGAGATAGACATAATCAACACACACTTACGTGGGTATGGAAATGCCATAATGAACCTATTAACCTGTATAATTAATATACATTAATAATCAAAAATTTAAAAAGAAAAATTAATCTTTAAAATTTCTAATAATTTTGAATCATAAATAAATAGATTTCATTTAAGCTAAAAAGAAATTTTAATAATTTTTCATTTAACCCAATAAAGTACATTTGCAGTTATCTATGAAAAACTAAATAAAAGTTACCAATATAGTAAAGAAACAAAAGTATTGCTATATGTAGTGACATTGTCTATGTAGAAAATCCCAAAGATAAACAGATTTCAGAACTAGTGAGTTTAGCAAAGTCACAGAGTAAAAATTAAATATACAACGATGGTCATATATTTATGTATTATCAATGAACAATTATTATAATACTGCCAATGTGATATTGATTTTAAAAATAGATGTAGGATAGACAGCAGAATTCAGAAATAGAGTCATATATACAATCAGCTCTCTATTAGGGTTTCACATCCTCAGATTCAGTCAGCTGAGAATTATTTGCAGATACCACACTATGCCGAACAAAAGAGTTGAACATCTCTTTTTGGTATTCATGAATACTATGAATCCCACATAGATACTGTGGGATGACTATATAGCCAACTGATCTTCAACAAAGACACAAAGCTATCCCCCTTCTTGGATTCCTCCTGAAAGAATTAAAAGCACCATAGCACAGCAATATACGTACACCCATGTTTATGGCGCCATAGTTTGCAATAGTTAAAGGTTGGAAACAGTCAGTATGCCCAACAACAGATGAATGAAAAAAGAAGATGTGGGCATGAGTTAAAAAGATTAGAAATATTAATTTGGAGATATGGAAGCAACATACTAAGTTCATTTTCTTTAGAACTGATTCACTGGAGGTATGGCAAGGTTATACATACTCAAAACAAACACAGAAAAGCTTTTCAACCCTAGCTGCAAGGGTAGAAATCCTTACATCAGAATCATTAAAGTAAAACAAGATCCAAATCTAAATAATAACAACACAGACTAACCAAGAGTATCAGTTAATTTTAGGTTGTCAGGATTAAGGTATACCTAGAATTCTGGTAAAATATTATTTTGGGTTAATATCTGTAAGAATGTTTCCCAAGATTAGCAAAAGTTTTAGTGGAACACAAAGGTATGATCTGCCCTCAGTGTGTGTAGGCACCATCTAATCACACAATTGAGTTATGACTAGGTCATTAAATGAATTAGTCAATTGGTTCAACATATGTAAATCCATAAATGTAATACACCATATTAACAGAACCAAGGACAAAAATCATATGATCATCTCAATAGATGCAGAAAAATCTTTTGACAAAGTCCAGCACCCATTCCTGATAAAAACCCTACAAAATATTGGAATAGATGGTCTTTATCTCAATCTGATAAAGGCCATCTATGACAAAACAACAGCCAACATCATACTAAATGGACAAAAACTGAAAGCTTTCACTCTAAAATCAGGAACAAGACAAGGATGTCCACTGTCTCCACTCTTATTCCACAGAGCCCTGGAAACTTTAGCTGGAGCAATTAGACAAGAGAAAGAAATAAAATAACAAAGATAGGAAAAGAAGAAGTTAAACTAACATTGTTTGCAAACAACATGATGCTCTATTTAGAGGACTCCAAAAACTCCACCAAGACTTCTAGATTTAATAAGCAAATTCAGTAACATAGCTGGTTACAAAGTCAACACTCAAAAATCAATAGCCTTCCTGTACATGAATAACAAACTCACCAAGAGAGAAATCAGGGAAACAATACCTTTTACAATAGCATCCAAAAAATAGAAATACCTAGGAATCAATATAACAAAGGATGCACATTACCTCTACATTGAAAATTATAGTACTCTGAAAAAAAGGAGATTGAAGAGGACATTAGAAAATGGAGAGGTGTCCCATGCTCTTGGGTAGGAAGAACCAATAACTTTCCAAAACTGTTATACAGAGTCAATACAATCCCAATCAAAATTCTAATTGCACATCTCACAGAATTAGAGAAAACAATCCTAAAATTCATCTGGAATCAGAAGAAACCTAGAATAGCAAAGGCAGTCCTGGGCAACAAAGACAAGACAGGGGACATCACAATCTCTGACTTGAAATTATACTATAAAGCTACTGTGATAAAAACAGTGTGGTACTGGCAAAAAAACAGACTTGAAGATCAATGGAACAGATTAGAAGGTGCAGTAACAACTTCAGACACACTAAGCCACCTTATCTTCAACAGAGTTGCCAAACACATTCACTGGAAGGAAGATAGCCTCTTTAATAAATTGTGCTGTAAAAACTGGCTCTATACATGCTGAAGATTAAAACTGGACCCATATATTTTGCCATGTACTAAGCCAAAATCAGAATGGATCAAAAATCATAATATTAACACAGGAACATTAACTCTGCTAGGAGATAGAGTAGGTAAAACTCTTGAAGACACTGATGTAGGCAAAGACTTTATGAACAAAATCCAGATTGCACATCAACTATCACAAAGAATCAACTGGGATCTTACCCTACTGAAAAGCTTTTTGCACAGCAAGAGAAATCACCAACAGAGTGAAGAGACAACACACAATGTGGGAAAAAATGTTGTTCCTCAGACATACAAAGAACTCAAAAAAATCAGTCCTCCCAGATACAAAGACCCAATCCAAAAATGGGCATCTGAGATGAATATATACTTCTCCTATGAAAACATACAAACAGCAAATAAATATGTAAAAAAAATGTTCAACATCACTGGTCATTCAAGAGATGCAAATTAAAACAACACTAAGATTCCACCTCACCTCAGAATGAATGATACTATCAAAAAATCAAGTAATAACAAATGCTGGAAGGGCTATGGGGAAAAAGGAACCCTTCTCCATTGTTGGTGGGTATGCAGATTGGTACAACCACTGTGGAAATCAGTTTGGCAATTTCTCAAAAAACTAAGACTACAGGTCTCATTCAACCCAGCTATTCAAAAGAAGCAAAACCATCATACCACAGTGATATATGTGCACTCATGTTTACAGCAGCACAGTTTGCAATAGGCTGATTTTGGAAACAACCTAAATGCTCACTGACTGGAGAATGGATAAAAAAGATGTGGTATTTTTATACAATGGAGTACTACTCAGACGTAAAGAAGGATAAGCTGAAAATTTTTATAGGTAAATGGATGCAACTTGAAATCATACTCAGAAGTGAAATAAATAAGACACACATGTTTCGTTAGTTTCATTAGTGTGAGAAGCTGAAAGAAAAAACATATGTATATAAAAATACTTAAGATTTTAAAGAAATGAATTAGTCACTAAATGAAGTCACTAAATTAGTCACTAAATGAAGAACTGTATACAGCATATATGTTACAATATTCAGAACAAAGAAATGGTCAAAGGAAAGTCCAACTTGATGACTTTCCTTTGTGCAGCTTTTACATGCAGTGTAAGTAACATATAACATAAAACTAGAATACTGCCCAGTACAATCAGCAAATATTACTGTACTATATAAATAAGGTATATACTGTACAAAAAGTGACACTGAGGCTCTATAAACAAGATGTACAGAATTGTACAGAAAAAAGATGGGTTTTAAGTCTGAACAGTCATTAAATAGATCCTTAAATGAGAAATACCTGTATGTCTATTTATTACCAGGAGCTGGGACATAATCTTCCCCTCCTGACCGTGGACACAAGAATTACAGGTTCTCCAGCCGCTGGACTCCAGCAGCACTTACAGCAGTTCTCTGGCTTTTCAGGCCTTTGGCCTCAGACTAAAAGTTACACCACGAGCTTCCCTAGGCTAAAGCCTTCGGACTTGGGCTGAGCCGGGCTGCTGGCACCTCCAGCTTGCAGACAGCCCAAGTGGGACTGCTCAGCCTCCATAATCATGTGAGCCTATCCCAGTAAGTCCCCCTCATGGACCTGTATTCACACTCCCTTCTGGTTCAGTATCTCTGAGGGCACTGACAGACCAAGTCACTTTAATGTTGACAAAGCTTTAATTTTGAGAGGAAAGTGTGAGATGCAACCAGTTAAAATAAAGCCCTTACTGCTTGAGACACACATTTAAACCTGTATTACGCAAGACACTTAGATTAAGAAAGACGTTGCTCAAATACATAGGATATGCACCTGGGGAGTTTGAAAAATTAACAAAAGCAGCTTTAGCATCAAAGGAAAACAAGTGGTAGTGACTGTCAAAAACTGTGCAGTGTGGTATTTTACTTGCAAGTTTACAAGCTATCCTGTTACTGTCTCATGAATTCTGGCAGAAGACACAGGACTCCCAAGTCAAAGATAAGGGACTGTATTCCTCTTCAGAACACAGCCACAGCAAAAGCTTCAGCATGGTGTTTTGCACAGTTCCCTCGTGTCTTCCAAGTCCCGCAGGGACAGCAGGGGGCCAATGGGAGACGCCTGCACATGGAGGGCTGCCGCAAAGGGGAGGAACAGAGCTTTGGCAGTTTGCTCTTTTAGTAAGAAGTAAACCTCATTTTTGTCCAGGGGTAAACATTACCTTAGCCCTCAAAGCTCCTTCTTGCAAATATATCCTTGAGAAATGCCCTTGTTTAAAAAGTCAAGACCTTGAATCTTTGGCATACCTAGTAAGAAAATTCAGGGATACTAAGGGCCCGAGGTAGGTTCTCTCCCAACAGCAATTTTTGACAGGTAAAAACAAATGACTAATGAGAAAAAAATGGCTCACCTCCTCTGTAATAGAAGTTCTAGCACAAAGACTGGGTTAAAAAGAAAGTCAAGAAGACACCACAAGTCAAGCTTAATGGTTACTTAACTGGCAGGGATTTCTTTTTTCTAAACTTGGATTTCTTGTGTCTTTAGTAAAGAAGAAAAGAGACACAGAAGGTATCATAGGGCAAAATGTGAATTGAGAATGAAGAATTTGTGGTAACTTGAGAAGGGTTTGGGAAAACCAAGGGAAAGTGATAGTAAATAACAATGGGACAAGAAAACAGAATGGTCTGTCTAGCTGAATGAAATGGAAGACAGGAGACTAGATAGTAACTTTTGGTACTGTTTGTGGGGACACTCTCACCCACAGGCTTCCCACCCTGTGTTCACATTTTGTGTAATCTCATCTTCTTGAATATGGGTTAACTTTTGAGTTGATCCCAAAGAATTTGAATTAGCAAAAGTGATGGGAAGTCACTCCATTACAATTCTGTCTTGTAGCTCACTCTCAGGAGGGTCTCTGTTCTGACTTGATGAAGCTGCTGTGCTAGGAAAATCCACATAGTAAAGAACTTCAGTGGCTTCCATGAATTGCAAATAGCTTTTCAGTGTCAAGGGTGGCTTCCAGCTGACAGCCAGCAAGAAGCCAGAACCCTCAGTTCTATAACTACAAATAAATTGTACCAACAATCTGAGTGAGCTAGGAAGATTTTTCACCAGTCAAGTTTCCACCTGAGAACACAGGCCAGACAACATCTCGATTACAGCTGCGAAACTACAAGCAGAAGACCAGCTGGATTTCTTACTCACAGAAACGATAAGATAATAATTGCATGCTGTTTTAAACTAGAACATTTATAGTCATTTGAAATAGAAAATGCAATGCTGCAGCTACAATGCAAGACAAATATTTCTCAAGTAGTGAGGCTTAGGTGAGCAGCATGGAATTTGCAACCCATTACCTATAGAGCACCTGCTTAAAGTACAGTGAGTCTTTACAAGAACAAGCAGAAGCAGAGGGAAGGGAAAGGCTATCTACAGCACAAGCTGGAGAGGGAGTAGCACCTCTGGAAGAAGGTCTATGGAATTCCTTCCCCGGAGCTCACGGCCTCCCACAAGAGAGACAGAGACAGAGAGAGAGTGAGAGTTTTCACCCCAATAGGCTAGAACCACTTTAGCCTGCATGCAAGCTGTGAAGCTACTTTCCTGTTTTCATGGATTGCTTGATACAGGAGTGGTAGAAATTTATAAAAGGTTCAAAGCATACAGTGATCTTGACAAACATGTTAGGGTTCGCAGCGTGGGCGAGGGTAACAAAGCAAAAGAAAATTCTGAAAAAGGAGGCAACTAAAGCCACCGGGTATTACAGATAGAGGAAGTCTCAGATTTTCCTTGTGCTGAGGATTAAGATGGTTCTCAATGCTTTACACAGACCAAGTGTTCAGTGTATCTTTGTTCAATAGAGATGTCAGCAACCTTCCAAAGTGAGGCAGAGGGAACTTAGACCAAACCTAAATCTTCAGAACTCATTTCTGGAAAGTGGAGTCACAAATTCATCATACGCTCTCTGCTTCTCAAAGGTGGCACGTTAATGGCCAATTGAATTTAGTTGGGATGATGATAATTAAACAACACAACAGAAGTGGACTATTTTTCTAACAGGGAAGAGCTAAACTCCTAAGTTTTGGAATTTAGATCATTTTTATGCCACATTACTTTTGGATGTATAATTACATAGCAGTATATAGTTGTAGAATTGTTAGGCCATATTCTTTTTAGTTTTGGGGGGGAGGGGTTGTTTGGGTTGGTTTTGGTTTTGAGACAGAATGTCATTCTGTAGTTCAGGCTGGCCTTGAACTCACTATGTAGCCCAGGCTGGCTTCAACCTCACAGTGATCTTACTGCCTCAGCCTACCAACTGCCAGAATAGGGGCTGTTTTCCCTTAGCCTGCTGTTTCCTTGTGGGTAGCTAAGGCCCAAATTCAAAATTACCTATCTTTAGCAGCCTCACTACTCTTCCTTACACCCAGTGTCTGCCTCCAGTAAAATCCAGCTCCAAGTAACTGGACTGTTGCAGAGAAGAGAGGAGACATAGGAGCAGGAAATGAACACAGACCAAAACACCACTGCAGGATCCGCACCTCTCTCCCGCGCTTCTGCGGGGAGACGAGAGGGCGCAAGGAGACCCACAGGAAGGCAAGGCCCAATCCTTAGTGCTATTGGAAATCACTCAAGGCAGGTTACCCTGTCCTCAGTCAGAGGTTCCTCGCGGCAGTTCTAGAGCACCATCGATGGTCCCTCTTTAGCTACAGGCCCTCTCTGGGGTGCACCTCCATTCAGGCCATGGGACGGTTCCTCACACCACCTCAGGGACTCAACCATGGGGATGGAGACAGTGCCCACACGGGGCTCACCCACCCCGCCCTCTTCCCCGCCCTCTGCCCCGCCCTCTGCCCGCCCCTGCCGCGCCCTCTGCCCCGCCCTCTGCCCCGCCCTCTGCCCCTCTTGCAGGGCCAGTGTGGCTCTGCTGGCAGCGCTTGCGCGTGCGGGTGCAGGAGGGCGGTGGGAAGTCAGGACCCGCCCGCAAGAGGCGGCGGGGGCCGCTGGAGGGGCCTCACCGAGGCGCAGGCTAGGGCCCGGTGGGCGTCGCCTGACAGTGCTGCTGAAGGAGGGAGGGTGACTCACCCAGCGCACCCGCCCGCGTCCACCAGGTCTCCAGACTCAAGACCCTGGCGCTGGGCACCTGTGTGGCGGCACCCAGCGGCCTCCGGAATGGGCAGATGAGGCTTCGCGGGGCCCTTGGCTGCCCGACCCATCCTGCACCCCGTTTCAGGGATTATGGGTTTTCCATATCCAGCACCAAAGCTGAGCTGCCATGCAGCCTACTTTCCGCAGCAGCATCCGTCTCTCGGACTCTCCAGTCAGCAGTTTTAAAAACCAGTACATAAGTGCTGTGAAGAAAGCGAGAGTGACGGGGGGGGGGGCAACACAACCCTCGCAGCCATCGAAGCTGGGCGTGAGTGGTGGCACACACCAGTAATGTCAGCTACTCAGGACCTGGAGGCCACAGGCTCGCCAAAGCGAGACCAGCCTAAGCAATTTCATGAGGCTCTTTTGAAATAAAGTCTGAAAAAAGAGATTTGAAAAGGTAGCTCAGTGGCAGGGTGCTTGCCTAGCAGGTGCAATGTCCTGAGCTCAAAAATCGACATCAAAAGATAAGAAAGAGGACACTGAGCCTCTAATATAGCTAATAAGATAATAAATGAAGAAATACAAATGACATGCTGTGAGTTTTTCTTTCTTTTTTTATTTTGGCCTTTCTACCTAAATTACATTTTATGTACATTTTAAATATTCCTGGTGTTTCCGGGTGAATTCGAGTTCTTTGGCAGGAAGACAATTCACTTCGTTGTGTGAGAGATGCAACTAAGAACTAATTTTTGACCTTTCCATCATGTGATTTACCAATAGGGACTATGAAGTAAGCGCAGCAGTCGCTATGGTTTGTCCCCTGCAAAACGCCTATAAAAATTTAATTGCCATTTTAGCAACAGGAAGTGGTGGGGTCTTTCAGAAGAGATTAGGCAGCAAAGGCTGCGTCCCTAAGGGTGGGCTTGATGCCTTCTAACAGTTTTCCAGAGTTGGTTTGCTTTCTGAGCGCTTCCTCTCTTCCGCTGTGTTCCGCGCTCCCAGAAGATGGGGTTCATGGTGAGCTGTTGGAAGCAGACACAGCCCATCAGACAACAAAACTGACTCACCTTGATCTGGAGCTTTCCAGTATGCAAAACTATAGGAAAGGAATTTGTGCTCTTTATAAATTATTAAATCTCAGGACCGGTGACACCAGTGCAAAATGGACTAAGTCCTATACAAATCTTTTCTTTCTTACTTACTTACTTTTTTATAAAACAGGGTCTTGCTGTGTATTCAGGCTGACCTTCAACTCACTCCACAGTCCAGGCTGACCTTGAACTATTGGCAGTTCTCCTGCCTCAGCCTCCCAAGTGCTGGAATTACTAGCATGTGCCACTATGCCCATCAATATTGATATCATTTTAAAATGCAAAATACTAAACACTTTCTGTGTATTAAGCTAACTCCAGAGTCCAAACTCCTAACCAGCTTGTATATTTCCTCCAGGACTAACTTTAATATTTAAAGGATACCAGATAAATATTTGTGTAAGGACCTTGATTATGTAAACAGTTTTATTAAAGTATGTATTACATAATCCATGACCCATATGAGGTATAATGTTTTATTACCAAAGATTTGAAATAATGGTTATAAAAGCGGTACTAATATATTTGCTTTCTTCACATCAATGCAGATAAAGATTCTGGGTTATATCTAGGTACTATCTGTTCATGTACAAGTCTAAGTACCATTTCTTTCTGTCTTTTTCTTTTGAATGCACAACTCCTGAATAATTCCAAATTCCCATGTAAGATAATGATACTATTATTACTCACAAAGCTATGACTCTTCAGAACCTGTTTGTCTAGGAACAACATAGTTCTTCCCGCCTCTGTAGTTCCCTAATATATTGATTTTAATGTCACTGACATTGTTACTTACACTGCATCATCCATCTTGGCACTTGTGAATACTAACTTTTAAAGATTCTCTGTTATTATTGTATTTCATTAATGATGACCACAAATGCAAGTCTTATCCAGAGCAAGTCAAATATAAATGATAATTTGTACTCTGTGTTGTTAAATTTACACTACAAAATTTTATAATGTAAACATAATATGCCTTCCAAGCATGTTTCTGCTTAATTTCCTTTTTTCTGTACCAGAGATTGAACTCACAACCTTACACTTGCCTGGCAAGTGCTTGTGCCGCTGAACTAAATTCCAGACTTTGTTAGTCTGTAATTATAGTGTTCCTAGAATGAGCTCTGACAAGTGGTTGATAATTGTGTCAACTCGAGAAGTTTAAGGAAGTGACTCAGCAGGGGCGGGGTCCTCATTTTGTAAACACCCTGATCCTGCGCAGGAAGCAGCAGAGAGCTGGTGTGCGTGCTACACCCGCCCTAAGGGGCAAGTAGCCTGCTTACAAGGAAGGAGAAGAGGTTGCCCTCCCTCTTTTGCTCTGTTGCTTTTACTAATAAAATTCAAATTTCTCAATGTGGCTGCTTGGATTCCTATATTGTTAACAAACCCACGTCGTAGGGGTGGTGTACCACATGCTTCCTGACTCTTTCATGTGCACAGTCTTTATTTTGAAAAATAAATGAATCCATTTCCTTAAAACAATTTCACATAATCAAATAAAATACTCATGGTGCTATGCAGACTCAGATCAGTTGGGGCGTGCAGCTCCTGGGGGTCACCCCCAGTTTGAGCTCACCCTACCAACGAGCCACCTCCCTCTGTTCATCTCCTCTGTCTTGCTGTTACTAGCCTCCATCTACCACTGACCCACCTGAGTTTTCACAGGTTCTCACAGCTGAGCTGCCTCTTGCTTCAGCGCTCCTCTCTCATAAACTGTGGGCCCATGTCAGGATCCTCTCTCATACACGTCCTTTAAGAAGACCGCGTCCTCTAAAAGGACCCTCATCTGTTCCCTCAGCAATGACTGGAAGATCCAGGTGCTGGGGACTTTGTTCTCACTCACATTCCCGAGAAGGGTGACGATCCTTCATGGGAGTCGAGACACAGCCTTTGTGACCTTCAGCTCACCCTTAATTCAGCCACAGTGGGAAATACTTCTCTCTGCCCACAGAAAGACGCTGCGCTCAGGTGCCTGTGGAGACAACACTCACTCCATAACCCCCAGTCTCCAGGTACATGCTCGCACTCTCAAAGGCACTTTGTAGCTGAAAAAATTAGTTTTTTATGACAGATGGCTTGGCCTCATTACAAGCTTGATAATGGCCACCATTATCCATGACTTAGATAATTTTTGCTACTGTAATGCAAGCGGTCAGAGACTCCTTAGCTGCGGGCCTTTCTTGCTCTGCAGGTACGTGCCTCCCTCAGCTGGGCATGTGGAGTGACCCAAACATTCTGGCCTGCTCCACACTGCCAAGCCCCCATCACCATACCCACAAAGCCCTTCTTGTTCTCCACCAGTATCTCCTCCTTCACCTCCCACCTATCCCACTATTCCTCCCTTGCCATCTTCTCCTCCTTACCTCACTACCCTCTCTCCTTCCTTCTCATCCTCTGCTCCACCATCACTATTTTCTCCACCAACACAACACACCAAGTCTCACTCCTCCCACCAGCAGCCATCTTGTCCCTCCTCCCACCTGCCGCCCTCTCACCCCTACCTCACCCCAGCCCTTGTCCTCCTGCCCCTCACCACAAGCTCTCCTCCCCCTTCACAAGGTTACAAACACTGTAACCTTGTTCACATTCCTTTTACTCTCTCTGACCTGTCTCAGATCTCCCATAGACTACACACCTTCTCAACACACAGCTATATAAAAGTGCTCCCACAGAATTATATTAAAAAATTTAAATTTATAACATTGTTATGATTTACATTTCAAGGATATTTATGTGATTCTGAACAGCACCCTCAGCTCACAAGAATGAGCTCAGCTGTGGCAAGCAGCTCAAAAAAAAAAATCCAATCAAAGACAAAAAGGTTCACACTAGTCTATTTATTATAGCTCAAACTGGCCAAATATAATTGAGTGCACTCTAAATTTGTAATATAATTGTCAGTCGATATATCTGTTGTCTGTTTGTCCCATCTGTTTATACAGATCATCTGTCCTTGTTTGTCCATTTGCCTGCTCTGTAAACAGCTGTTCCTTTTATTTGAGGTCAATAATTTTTTTCCTCTTCTTTTACATTTTCAGATCATTTAATCAAGGTTTACTTGGGTTATACATTTAGAAAGCATGCTTCTACCTTGGTTACCAGCTGGTTAAAATGTTAAAACTGGTTAAACAAAATCCCTTGGGGTGAGGAGACAATGGACAGGACTTCAATTGATAAATAAGAAAGTGGCCACCTGGTAATTTTAACCAGCTCTTATTTATTAATCAAAGGCCTCAATCATCTCCATAGCCTTATGGGAAACACCCCAACTAAAGTTCATATGGCTGAGACAATTCATTGTTGCTGATCTGATGCTATATTCATGCCTTCAAATGTAAAATTGAGATTGTTTATGATGACAAGTGTTTTCTTTCAGATCCAGACATCTGCCTTTTCCTATGATCCAGCCAGGAGATTCAGGTCAGACCAACACGAGGTCACCAGTCAAATAGTATATGTTATACTTAGAGATGCCTAAATAGTGAGCAGTCCAAATAATGTCACAAATTTCTTCAGTGCTCAAATGTTAAAGACACCCATGGTTAATACAAAATAATAGTTCCATTTAATGTTCTATGTTAAGCTTACTGCCTCTGCTGCACTGTACTGTTATCAATCTTGTAGATGTTCAACAACTAAAATTAAGAGATAATTATAAATTCCTTTTGGATGCCTTTTGCTGGGATCCACCAGATATTTTCCAGAAAAAGGTTATATGATGCATATTGGGGCCATAATTAACTATATTCAACAAGCCTTAAATGACACTGCAGCTGATCTCTCTCCTAAATAAAAAGGTAAAATTAATAAAATAGGCCATCCTCCAAAAATCAGATGGCATTAGACATTCTAACAGCACAGGAGATTACCTACACAATTGTAAAGCCTAAATGTGTGTATGACAAGTAAATGACATGTCAATGTCTAAAATTCCTTGGACCTTATCCTTATCCTCCTTATGGGAAGCCATGACTAAAATTATACTCATAAATACACTGTTGATTCTATTATTTGACTCCTGCATACTTAATTGATTGTTTGCTTTTGTCTCCTTTAGACTTAAAGCTGTATACCTACCCAAGATAAAAACCAGATGTCTTATGACTGTGGAGGAGACAGATACCTTCCTCTGTGGGCCAGATCCCAAGACAAAAGGCTAAACTTGGCCCTCAAACCCCACAGGGAGACCTTCTTAATGTGGCTTTTCATGTTTTCAACAACAGAGATAAAAATGAAAAGGAAAAATAACAATCTGATCTTTTAACAGTGACACTTGGAGCTCTGAGACAGGTAAACGGAGACAAGGTGGAGTTGCCTGAGCCCCTCCTGGACCAGGCTTCAAGTGCAACAAAAAGGACACTGGGCAAGAGAGTGCCCCAACCCTGGCATTCCTCTGGGGCCTTGCCCCTACTGCGATCTCAGGGGCCATTGGAAGAGTGACTGTCCTAGCTGCCAGAGAGCGGGTGAGCCATCCTCTAACTCCTTGCCCACACAGGAGATCTCGTCGTCACTGGATTCATCGCTAACTGATCTACTTGGACTTGTTGCTGAAGACTAATGGGGCTCGGGGTCCACAGCCCTCCATTAAGGTATCCTTCTCAGAGCCCCAAGTCTCACTGGAGGTCTCAGGTAAGACATTCTCTGTACTTGTGGACATACAGGCCATATACAGGGTTCTTCCTGAATTTTCAGGACGCTGTATTAAGTCCTCAGTCTCTGGAGTGGGTGTTGACAGTCAACCTATGCAGCCTTTGCAGACAGGACCTATTCCATGCAGGTTCCAGACTCTCTTCTTTACCTGTAACTTCCTAGTAATTCCAACAGGTTCCACACCTCTTTTAAGTGGAGATTTTTCTTCTCTGGTTGATCCTATAGTCTGGGATACCTCCAATCTCACCCGTACTACCCATGCCATGCTTATTTTAATTCGTCTTGGGGTTCTTTCAATTTTTCCTCATGCTCCCCAATACCCCATAGCTCCCAAACACTTACAGGGACTTAAACCTATAATCAAGCGCCTTTTAGACAATGGTTTCCTTAAACCTACCCATTCACCCTATAATACTCCCATCCTCCTGGTACTCAAGCCTGATGGGTCTTATCATCTAGTTCAAGACCTTAGAGTAATCAATAATGCTGTTCCCCCAGTCCACCCAGTGGTGCCAAACCCTTATAGCATGCTCTCTCATATCCCTCCCTCCACCACTCACTTTACAGTCTAAAGATGCCTTTTTACACACTAATTGTCAGGATTCCTTTGTGTTTATATAGACTGACCCAGACACTCTGAGGTCTCAACAACTTAGACCTGTCATCTCTATAGTAAAACCTCTCCTCAGGGACACACACCACTCCCTTCCTTTCCTATTCATCAATTTCGCAGACACACCCCTGGGTCAGGACTGGTAGGTAGATTTGCCCTGCCACAAAACTCTCAAATATCTTCTCACCTTTGTTTGTACTTTTTCAGGATAGATAAAAGCCTGTCCCACAACCACAGAGACTGCTGATACTAAAGTCCTGTTACAGGAAATCATCCAAAGACTACAACCAAGGTGGAGCGGCCCCTGCCTGGTCTTCTTGGCAACCTCAACAGTAGTCAGTTGCCGGACTCCCATTCTGGTTCCACATCACGCAAGCTAAGCAGTGCCCTCCCAACCCTGAATCTAACCATCCTGAGTGGTCATCTCCATCTAACCAAAGGCCTCACAGCTGCAACTCTCAGGCTAAGTCATGTTCTGTTATCCAATTTGGTTCCTAATTCCTTACATTCTATTAATTATCTTTTTTACAGCAGGACTCTTGACAGTCTTTCCTAAAGACTCCCACATCATGTATAAGATCGTCTTCATGCTGTTCTATGTGACGTCTTAGTTCTCTCTACCCTCAGCTGTTTAGTCAAATGGGAGATCCCTGAGGGCCTAAGCTCATATCTTTCTTACAGTGACACAGCCACGGCTCTCCTCGCCCCCTTTATTCTTTCCAGTTCAACTCCTGGACCAGAGACAAGCCCTACCTATGCTTTTAATTTTTACCCTTTAAGAGGGGAAAATAAGTACCTCTCATAACTCCACTCCTCCTAATCCCACACTTATTTTTTAGAATTCTACCTCACCATAGCCCTGATAAAATGGCATATTTAAATCAAAGACACCTTTCCTTCTACCTCCCCTGGGTTTTAAATATGATAGTGGCCTGCCTCCTCATAGCACCTTGTCTCTTTGTTTTTCCAGTCTAAGATGCAGGCATGCACCAAGGATGAAGTCCTGGCTAAAACACCTGGTACCAGCATCTACATGGGCATCAACCATCATCCCGTCAACCTTCCTAAGCCCCAATATGGCACCCCCTTTCAGCAGAAAGTAGTAAGAGAGAGACTTTGCCCTTTTACTAACAATAAAAAGACGGAAATGAAAGAGTTTTACCCTAAAATATTTAAACTGCGGTGGGAGGCAGGACCAAACAGCTGAGAGGCGGGACCAAACAGCATGTTTATCTTGAGGTCACCTCCTCTTCCTCTGTGAAAACTTCCTTTCCCAGTGGTGTGGAAAGGAGTCCCTATCAGTAACTTGTGCGTCATCAATGCCCACCCTAAGCGCCACCCCCAGTCAGAAGTTATATGTGTACCCTATGCCACAAGTTCCAGTCAGAGAATGCCAGGCTGTCTATAGTCATGGACTTCTCTCCATGTTCTTGGAATAAAGGCCATTTTTAATCTCATATTTTTCTGTTTCATCACGCCAAAACCCCTATCAGTCTTTTCTGAGGCACTAGACCTCCTATCTCCTCCCCTTGATGGGACCTCTCATACTACTTGTCATATTTTTACTTATAGCTCCCTGTCTTTTTAAACTTTTTTTCAAGATTTCTTCAATCCAGGATATGGGCCTTCACTACCAGAGAGCTCCTTGTCCTGGCTGAGGCCCCTGGCACCAGCTTCTACGTGGGCCTCACCCCTCATCCCGCCAACTGCAACAGCCCCCACCATGACACCCCTCACCAGCAGAAAGCAGTGTAAAATGGCCCCTGCCCCTGTTCACTGAGAAATCAAAACGATGGGAATGATAGATTGTGCCAGCCTGGGATTCAGCTGTCTCTAACATGCCATCCGCCCAACCTGGCACTGGCCCCGAGAAATAATTCATCTCTCCAAAGTAACTTCTGTGTTTTTCTAGTTCTGGAAAGAAGCCTCTCACTACCTTTTTGCATGTGCTCCAAGCCCTCTCCAACCCCAGGACTCCACAATCACACGAGTGCCCCACACCCAGCCCAATTCCATAAAAACCGATCCCCAGGTTTCCCTTTTTTAAGGGATCTTGCACTCTTCTGCAGCCCCCCTGCACATGCAGTAAAGACCTCCCTCTCTCTCTCTCTCTCTCTCTCTCTCTCTCTCTCTCTCTCTCTCAACTGTACCAGAGAAACCTAAAACTTTTTCAGAGTGCTATAGTTTTCAATGTAGAGGGCTTTTGCTTCCTTTGTTAGATTGATTCCTAAATATTTCATCATTTTGGATGCTACTGTGAAAAGTGTTGTTTCCCTAATATCTCTATGAGTTTGGTAGTTGTGTACAGGAATGCTATTGATTTTTTGAGTGTTGACTTTGTATCCAGCTATGCTGCTGAATTGGGTTACAAAATCTGTAAGTCTTTTGGTGGAGTTTCTGGTGTCTTCTATGTAGAATATCTTGTTATCTGCAAATAACAATTTTACTTCTTCCTTTCCCATCTTTATTCCTTTTATTTTTTCTCTTGTCTTATTGCTCTGGCTAATGTTTCCAGAACTATATTGAATGGGAGTGGTGATAGACAGCCTTGTCTTCTTCCTGATTTTAGAGTGAAAGCTTCTTGTTTTGGTCCATTTAGTATGATGGTGGGTGTTAGTTTGTCACAGACAGATTTTATCACATTGAAATAAAGACCATGTACTCCAATTTTTTGTAGGGTTTTTATCATGAATGGTTGTTGGACTTTGTCAGACTCTTTTTCTGCACTATTGAGATGATCATATTATTTTTGTCCTTGACTTTGTCAATATGGCGTACTATATTTATTTACATATGCTGAACCATCCGTGCATCTCTGAGGTGAATCTTATTGGTTGTGGTTTATAACTTTCTTGATGATTTGTTGTATACTGTTTACCAGTACCTTCTTGAGGATTTTTGCAGCTATGTTCATTAGGAAGATTGGCCTGTAGCTTTTTTTTTAGGTTGGACCCTCTTCTAGTTTTTGGTATCAGGGTAATGCTTGGTTCCAAGAGTGACTTTGAGTGTATTGCTTCCTTTTAACTTTCATGAATGAGTTTAAAGAATAGTAGCATTAGATCTAAATCTCTTGTAGAATTCAGCAGTGCCTCCATTAGGACTTGAGTTTTTCTTTGTTGGTAGGTTTTTAATTACAACAGCTTGTAGTATGTTGTAGCTTATAGTATGTTGACCACTATTGGGTTATTTAAATTTTTTATGTCTTCTTGATTCAACTTTGGTAATTCATATGTTTCTAGGAACGTGTCCATTTCTTCTTTGCTTTTCATCTTATTAAAATGTAGAGTTTTTTTGGAGGGGTTCTTTTTGATACAGGGTTTCACTCTGCAGTTCAGGATGGCTTGAACTCACTTTGTAGCCCAGGCTGGCCTCAAACTCATAGAAATCTTCCTGTCTCAGCAATTCCATACTTTGGAGCGTGAAAGACCCACCTTAGGGCGACTAATTGCCTGGATGGTATAAAGGGGAAAGAGGAAGGATGGGCTTGTTTCTGAATCTTTGGAGCAACTCCAGTCTTCAGCTTCACATCTGAAGTCATCACCTGGCTTCCAGAGCAGATTCTCCGGTTTCCTCCTTCAGCCTCTTGGCATGCGCTCTTCACCCTTCCCTCACAGACCAACCAGCTTCCTGCTATAGGCTCAACCTGGGGCACTCAGTGAGCTCCAGATCCTGGACTGATCCTTCTGCCCCCGATGTGCAGACAGCTTCTATATACTTCCGCCTCTGACGCTGTTGCTGACCATCACATATATATTATTGTACTGGGAATCAAACTTAGAAACTTGTGTTTACCAGTCAGGCACTGATGCCACTGAGCTATATCCCCGGCCCTGATCCTGTAATTTCTTATACATTTGTATATCTTGTATTATATCTGTTTCTCTAGTAAACGTTGACTGATACAAATACTTCGGCAAAAATATAACCTGCTCACTTTTCTCTATTCTTGTCCAAACTCCACACTAATAGCACTTCAGTATTTCAAATATTAAGTAAATCCTATAACAAAACCCTACTTTTAAAACCAAACATATGTCTGGTATTGATTTGTTAATTTTCTTATAAGTAGAGAACATAAACTGCTTCTCACTGCTATGGCTTTACCACAACATGGTTTCTCTAGTCTTGGAGTATAAAATATGAAACAGACTCTATTCATAAAAAAATAAAATCCAGCTGAAAAAAAAAAAAACATAGCTGTGGTTTGGAATCTCACTTATATATACAAAGCTGCTTTTCCTCTAAAGAATGGATCAAATCAGTAGTTTTTTTCTTTCATTTTACTTTCCATTTTTCCTTAAAGACAAAAAATAAAATTTCCTTGTGATGAGAAGGAATTTCAACAATATTCTTATTAATTACATTTTCTTGTGTCATATTAAAAATAATTTATTTTCCAAATGGATGGAGTGCTAATATATTTACTAAAACTTTATTTAAAATAAGTCTCATCCTCTGAATTTTTAATTAATAAAATGTACTAATAATTACTGAGAAGTATTTTGCCTATTTAAATAACTCATTTAATTTTATATATCCAACTCAATCAATCACCAGGACACAACTTTTTTGATTTTTGTTTCTCATTAACAGTTAAAAATTTAGGCAGAACCTACATTTACCAAATCTCTGTGTCCTGATAGTATAGATCCCTTGGCAGAAATGTCAGATGTGTCAGTGTGGTGACATAGCCTCCTACGTAAGACATAGCATTGGACTGACCAGAAATCTGTAAATGCTCGTAAAACTTTCAGCAATTCATCTGCGTGCTATGCATCCAAATCTACGGAAAACATCACAACTTTATTTTTGTTTCAGTAAAACATCTAACTTTCAGACTGAAACCAACTTTGCCCTGTAATTTTGTTTATATACATGTCAGACAGTACAATCAGATATATTTTGCTTTAAAAAATTATTTAGTTTTGGTACTTTGATTAAGCAGAGAAATAAGAACATGTGGGCAGCATTTCTGTAGAATCCTTTATGCACTGTAGACTGTGTCAGTCAAGTGTGTTCCTCTATGCAGTTCAAAATAATGTTCTGTATGTAAGACACAGAAATTCTAGTAGAATTTTGTCATGGAAGTGATTTAATAGGATGTATACTAAGAGTGACAAATTAGAAAACTTGTTGAGTTTGTGGGATTTGGATGACAGATCTGGTCTTTAATGGTCATGATAGACATTTCCTTAGGAGTATATTAGTCAGCAGTAAAGCTCTTAATGTTTTATAAATAATGTCTTTAAACATGAAGCTTCCTCAATAAAAACACAAAACAAATTGGAAAACAGAGAGTACAATCTTAGAAACCTGTGAATTGTTTTAGAAATAATGTAAAATGAAGATAAACCAACTAGAAAAAAAAAGAAAGAAATCTTCCTGTCTCACTCTCCCAAGTGCTGGAATTACAAGCATGTACCATCATGTGTGGTCACAAAATTCAGATTCTTAAAGTAGGTATATATTATCTTCTGGATTTCTGCAGGATCAATTATGATTTTACCCTTTTCATTCTTAATTGCTTGAATTGTTTTTCTCATTATTTTTATAAGGTTGACTAAGGGTTTTTTGGTTTTATTTAATCTTTCAAAGAACCAACTCTTCACATCACTGATTCTTTGTATTATTATCTTAGTTTTCATTGCACTGATTTCTGCTCTGATCTTTGTAATTTCCTCCCTTGTATGAGCTTTGAGCTTGACTTGCTCTTCTTTTTTCTAGCTTGATGTTCAACTTATTTGTTTGAGTTCACTCTGTCTCTCTGATGTGGATATTCAGAGCTATAAATTCCCCTTGTCATAGGACTCTTTTCATTCCATCCCATAAGTTTCAGTATCTTGTACTGCCATTATCATTTAATTGTAAAAACTGTCTAATTTATTATTTAACTTCAGCTGCAACCCATTGGTTATTCAGAAGGCTGTTATTAAATTTCTATGTGTTTATGAAATTCTTATGATTTTTTGCCATTAATTTCCAATTTCATTACACTATGTTCTTATAACATGCATGGTATAATTTCAATTCTTTTGCATTTACTTAAGCATGTTGTTTGCTCTCTGTAGACATCTATGTCTGTTTGTTTAAAGGTTTGGTTCAGTTCTGATATTTCTTTGTTGATTTTTTTCTAGTAGATTGGTCTGTTTGTGACAGTGGAGTATTGAGGCCCTCTATTACAATTGTACTAGTGCTTATTTGATTTTTCATGTCTTTTTATATTTGTTTTATATAGTTGAGTGCTTTGGTATTTGTTGCATATGTATTTATGATTGTTATCTCTTCCTCTGGGATGGTTCCCTTGACAAGTATGTAGTGACTTTCTATGACTCTCTTGATCAGTCTTGGCTTGAAATTCACTTTCTCTGCAAATAAACTAGCTACCCCTGCTTTTTTCCAGATTCCTGTGGAGTATTGCTTTCCATCCTTTGACTTTGTCTATGCATTCTTTTTAGTTAAATGTATTTCTTATATGCAGCATATTGCTGGATCTTGTTTCTTCATTCTGCCAGTCTGTTTCTTTTTTGGTAAATTGAGTTATAACTGATGTGTATTGACTTATCCTTGTCATTAATTTTCCTACTGTTGGTTCACTTTCTTTCTTCTCTGTTTAATTGCTTGTCTTGCTTGGTGAATTCATTCTTTTGGGGTTTGTGGAGTTGTAGTCTTTTTGTTATCTCTTTCTAGAATATCCTTCAGAACATTTTCTCTGGTTGGAGGTCATTAATTTCTCCAGGTGTTCCTTTCACAAAATGAGATAGTATTTCTCCACCAACTTTGAAAAATAGTTTTGTGGGGTACATCATTCTTGGTTGGCTCTTGTTTTCTTTTAGATCTTAAAATACTTTATTCCAAGCTCTCCTTGACTTAAGAATTTGTGTTGAGAAGTCTGCTGTGATTCTGATGGGCTTTACTTTATAGGTGATTTGTTTCTTTTCTCTAACAGCTTTTAATATTCTGTTCTTGTGTTGAATTTCTGGAATCTTGACTATTATATGCCTTGCTTAGGTTTTTTGTTGGAGTTCTATATGCCTCAATTATCTGTATGTCAAATTCTTTTTTTACCTAAAGTAAAAAGGAGGATAAAACAGAATAAAACCCATCCAAACAAACCAGTGTAAAAGATACTGGACTTCAAAACATTAGAAAATCAACAATAGTTACCATAATGCCTTTTGATGTCTTCAAAATAGCTGCAGATAACTTCAGGCATAGTAAAAACCAAACAGAATAGAACAAAATAGAAACAACAAAAATAAAACAATGAATGCAATACAGACTTACAATCAAGCCTATAGTAAATCCAAAATTTCTATCATAATATATCTTATTATCTTTGAAATAGCTACTCCTGCCATCAGATTTGATGTATGTCAAATTCTTTTTCCACGCTTGGGGAGTTTTCTACCACTACCTCTGTGAACAACTGTTTTATGTTGTTTCCTGCTATCTCCTGCTTTTTTACTGACTTCAATCAATACTGCACTATTCTTTGCATCATCTAGCAGCTATTGGGTTGCTAGTGGTTCCTCACTATTTTTAAGAAATCTTTCTTTTCATGATCATTAATTACAATTCTGCCTCAGATATAAAATTGCAATTTTATATCTGAGATTCCATCCTGACAGTGGTTCATTCTGCCACATATACTTTCAGGAGAACTTTAAATTTCCTGGATACCTGTTTCAACCTATTTCATGAATTTCATTTCCTTCCTATGTTAGGCATCCATGGTTTCATTCATTTGCCTGAAATCGTCTATTTTTTATCATATCTGCTCTAGATTCACTTTATGTCCTTTATTATGGTCATCATTTCTTTAGTTACCTGAGAATTTATTTCTAATTAGATTTTTTCTAGAAAAAAATCATTCATCTGCTTTGTTCCTACCACTTTACCATTTCAGAGAGTTCATGTAAATATCTCTGAGTCTTGCTCTTCTCATCTGTGAAATGATGGTTAATAAAATAATGCATATTAAACACATCATAATAACTGGAATGAAGCAGGTATTTAATAAATGCCAACTATTATATTGCCCCAAATTACAAAATTGTTCAGGGCTGGAATTATAATTTGCTATGTTCTTTATACAATAATTTCTTTAACCCAGTAGCCCCAAGGACACTGTAAGGGTGATATAAAAACAAGTTTATGAACTGTATGTGATAATGTGTTAGCTTGCAAATATAGACTTTCTTATTCTGCCATTCATTCATTAATTTTATTCTTCCTCGTCACTTCACATTTATTCAGCAATCAATTCACTCCAGATTTCTGAGCTCTCTTTCATTTGCAAGTGAAGAAACCCAACAAGAGCAAATTAGAGAGAGGAGGATACAAAGGAATTTATTGATTCATGTAACAGAAATTTGGAACATCCCGGGGCAGTGTTGAGTTCAATTACATAAAAAATATAATTTCTCTTTAGTCTTGGGTCTGTCTATAGCCTCTTTCACTCCTACCGAGGTTGAGTTTTGCCAAGCGGGGAGAGTACGAACAAGGCTGGAGAGAGTTTTGGGATTATGCCTTCCCAATTTAGCAGCCCCAGAAGAAAGAAAAAAACATCTCTCTTTCTCTCCGAATCCATTTTAAAACTCCGAGGGATTTCTTGTGGAAGCTATGTGGATTATGTATTTCCTAAGCCTTGGAAAATTTTATCAAGACAGTGTACATAGCCAAGCATGGTAAACATGGTGGTAATTCCAGCAACTGGGAGGCTGGGGCAAAAAGATCACAAGTTTTGAGGCCAACTGTGCAATTTAATGATAGCTTGTTTCGAAAGTTAAAAAAATAAAAATAAAAGGGGCTGTGGATGTTGCTCAGATGTAGTGTACTTACCTAGTATGTATAGCGGCCTTGAGTGCAATACCCAGTATTGATAAAACACAGGAAGTCATACTAATTATGTATGCTATTATTTTAGACTATAACTTTCTCCCTAGCCCTAAGACGTATGTTTTGGTTTAGTACTTATAAAGGACTACTCCACAGAGATAGTCCTTGCAGAGCAAGTAAAATTGCAAAACATGCTTATTTCAGTTGGAAATATTCTGCCAATCTCTTCCATCCTAAGGCATTTTCTTCTAAGAAAGCTCTTGGAACATCAGACCATCTGCCTTAGTCTGCCTGCCTTTTTAACAGAATAAGAATATGCTGAGCCCAGCATGTCACTGAACTGCTGCTTTTGTTGTTGCTGTTTTTAGAATTCAGCAAAAGAATGGCTTTCTTACTAAAGAAGTTAGACTTTGACTCCATACCTTTGGCTATTTCAAAGAAGATATTCAGAACATACTAAATGGCTGTTCTGTACTTCAAGTTACCCAGAGCATTTTTGGCCAGGAGGCTTTGAAATCCACCTGAGTTGATCTAACACTTGTCACCACCTGGTATGTAGTTCTTGATTGGCAACCTGAATCTAAGCCAGTTGCCCAGGCTCCTCTTTGGTATCCTGGGATGCATCTGTCCTCACTGCATGGTTTATGCTTAAAATACAGAGGAAATGTTTTCAGATGACTCACTGCTAGAAATGTGACATGAATATCCACTGAGATACAGTCTGAAGAAAGGACATTGAAATCGGGACACATGGGCGGGAGAGCGAGGATTCGATTTTCTTGTGTTGAATAAGGATCTGTATGAATTCTGTTGGCAGAAACCCTACAAACAGGATATTTGAGAAGGAGAATTTTTAGAACAAGACAGCAAAATTCAAAGTTCAACTCACCCAAGGACAATAAGATTTTGTTGTAGGCAGCCAGATCAGACAAGAGGGCATTTAAGATCCTACAAGGAAGGACAGAAAAATTCTGTCCATATAAGTGAGTTTCTTGACTCCCTGAACAGTTTTTGTAGATTTTAAAGTGGATTTTCTTTGTCATATAACCTCAAGAAAAGTCAGGCACATTAATCCAGAAAGAAATAAGCATCACTTGAGAGAGAGAGTGCAGATTGTAAATATTATTTTACTCAGGTTAAATTGAGATGGAGAAAGATTTTCAGTATTTCTAAACTCTTCTGTTCACAAAGTTAATTCATTCCATGAATCTGGTTGCGAATCAAATTGGTCATGAACCAATTTCCCCATACGATTTGGGGAAAACAAATTTCCCCATAAGTTTTGGTGTAAAAATAACGTTATTCTATTCTGAACTATATGTATTTTTTTAACCACAAAAATATGAAACAAAGTACAGTACAATACATTATGTAAGAAAAGAGAGAACAAACACTGTTAGAGGCAACTTCTGGTATGCAGGACAGGAAGTCAGGTACGGAGGAGTGTACTGCTTAGAGTCCTCCTCCACAGACATCGGGGAGGGCTAGAGATACAACTCGGCAGCACAAGCACCTGCCTGCCAAGCTCGAGGTCATGAGTTTGATCCCTGGTACAAAAAAAAAGACAGTTGGGGAGATCTCCTTAAGGGGTTTCACCTCTTGTTTCTTAGATGTGGGGTTAATTTTGATGAATATTTTGTCTAATGTCACATATTTTTTCCTGTGCTACCTTTAGAAATGAGAGACAACATTATTGTTTATCAGATTCAACACTCCGTGATAACTATATCGGGGTGCTGCTTCTCAGGGAAATCCCGGCCCTTCATTGCACCTTTCCACAGTGGATTTGACCCCATCACCGCTGACTCCTCCTTCCTCTTCCTCAGCGGCTGCCCCTCAGCAAGCGCCCTCTGCTGCCCACTCTGCAGGTCAGCAAGGGCTGCCATCAGCAGCGCCTCCACAAGCTGCTCTGTGTCTGGGCCATCAACGTCCAGACCCCTGCTCTTGCCCATGGACACAGTCTCCTCCTCCGCCTGTGCCCCAGACCCTAGGGAGTCACGTTCAGTGACATCTCCTGGCCACACTGTCCTCGGGCTGAGTTTAAGGTCTAGTATGTGACATCTTCCCAGGCTCTGGCAGTGAGGCTGAGGCAGGGGAGGACATGGGAAAGTTTCTTCCAGAATTCCTGCAGCATCAAGACCGTCTCTGGGGTCAGACACTAAACGCCCGGTGAATCCCTCCTTTGCTACAGCTCCTGGAAGCTGCGGGCCACTTGCTAGTCCATGGGCTGCAGAAGAGGTGTCACCTTGTGGGGGAGGAGCTCGACCTTTCTGAAGTCACACTCGGTGTCCGTGTGGCCCAGCAGGGCTGGAGGGTGTGCCGGAGCCTGTCCATCAGAAGAAGGCAGCTTGCAGGCAGATGGCTGTCAGAAAGCTCACAGTGGATGGGCAGCCATTCCATGAACCCAGCCTTGGGACACAGGTTTCGAAGTGGCCCTAATGGACAGGCAGCCTGACCTTGGTCACACTCTGCTCCCTGAGTGCAGAGGAGTCTGGGAACGGTGCACAGTGGTGACTTAGTCTTCAGACGGGCACTTGCGTTCACATGCAGCACAAGGGTCAGTCTGTCCTTTGCGCACTTGTGCCCCGACAGTGCCTCTTCCTCCTGCCTGGTAATAATTTGTTCGGCATCTTCCAGAAGAGCCCGTGTCACACTGAGCGACAAATCCTTCTGTCTTCATGAATGCCCTGAAGGCTTCTGCAGCAGCTGTCAGAGCTGAAGCCTCGCCACGTCTCAGCACACCGTGGACGGCACTGTCTTGCGGAATTTATCGAACCACCTCTGCTGGCTTTAAAGTCGGCACTGTTGCACTGGTAGAGGGGTTTTTAGACCAAACCATTGTCCGGTTTCTTGGCTTTTTCACGGATCATAGCTTTAACGTTATCACCTGCCAGCTGTTTCTCACTCAACAACGCTGACACAAATGTTTCCACCTCCTTCAGCACCTGTGTCCTCCACTTGGTTAACATTTCACTCCTTTTGTCATGTCATTTCCTTTGATGAAATCTTTATTCTTCAAAATAGTCGACATTGTCAACTTTGCTGTTTCATGCTCTGAAGCTGGCACAAATGCCACACTCATGCTTTTCTATCATTTCCTTCTTCGATTCAATGGCTATTTTCTTCAAAACCTCTTCTTCCCATTCTTGTTCTGCACATTTTTGTCACCTCATTACCACTCTGAACATTCTTGTCACCTTCGTTATCACTCAGCATTTTCTTTTTATCACCATGCTTGCTCTGTACTTTCCTTGGAGCCATGCCAGGTTGAATAATGCCACACAGCACTATGTGTGCTAAGAAACACACCAAAAAGCTTTAGAGAAGTGTGCATAGGTCTGTACGGGACCACGGTCTCCACCAGAGGAAGCCATGATTATGTGTCAGAGTGAGAAAGATGATCACAATTATGTACGTTACCTGATGTGGAGTTTATGAGAGGAAGAAGATTTTGCCAAATGCTTCTGTTTGTGAACCACATTGTCCTAAACAGAAGCATTCACAAACTGAGGGTATTACTGTACTTTCTATGGTTAGTGCTTTCTAATTTGAATTTTTCAAATGGCTAGTGATATACATCTTTCCAGGTGCTCAATTGCCATCCATGAATCATCTTTGATGAAGTATCTTTTTGGATCTTTGGAGTCTAAGTTGCCCAGGCTGGCATGAACTTGCAATCCTCCTGCCATAGGCTCCCAGGTGGCTGGGTTTTCAAGCATGTGCCACCATAGCTACTCAAAGATTATTTTTAAGAACTTGCAGAATTCTTCACATCAGTGAGCAACCTTACATTGGTTCTTCCTAATACCCAGTCTGTTTCCACAATGTGGGAACCATCGGAACAACAACCATCCTTTCAAGTGTGTTCAACCTACACCTTCTGAGCAATTTGTCCTCTTTATCTTTAATGTTATAACAAAATATTTTTAAAAGAAATTGTTATCATTAAACATTAATTATAGATTTTAGGTGCAGCTGGAGACAATTCCTCTCACTCAGAAGGTTGGACCCCATCAGGTCCATAGTTTATCTTCTTGATCATGTTTGAGGGTTCTATTTGTGGACCACTGTGTTCCCCAGATATTTCACAGAGACCCTACTCCTTCAACTCTGCTAATGTTATTTAACTAAACCTTCTCTCCTCATCCTAATCTCTAGTGAATCATTTTACTAGTCCCTCAACATGCAAGCATGTTATAGAATCCCTTCTTGACAGTGTAAAACCAAAATACTTCCTTTATTCTGTGCTTTTCAATTTACACTTCTCTTCTCTGTGGTATGATATTTTTCCTATTCTTCTTGGTGGAATTGATTATTGAATCCAAGGCCTTCACACTGAGCTTCATCCCTGGCCCTTTTATTATTTTGAAACAGGATTTCACTAAGTGGCTAAGTTGCCCAGGCTGGGCTCAAACTGTGATCCTCCAGAAAGTGATCCCCAGCTGTCTTAGTTACTTCCTTCGCTGCTGAGACAAAACACCTAACACTCACAACTTAAAGGAGGAGGGGTTTATTTTGGCTCTAATTTCAATAGTCCCCATCTTCGCACGGTTGGCTGGCTCGGGGCAGGAGCAGCGTGGTGAAAGGAACTGTCAGAGGAAAACTACTTGCCTCATAGCAAGCAGGAAGCAGCAGGCAAGAGAGGAGCTTGGGAGGGAGATAGGTCTCTCCACGTCGTGCCCCCCTGACCCACCTCTTCTGACCAGACCCCATCTGCTCACAGCAAGTCAGCGACGTTGCCTGAAATCCAACCATCCTCCAAAGGCCCTGTCTGTGAGGCTCTTGGGGGACAACCAGATGTAAACCATAATGCCAGCGTTTCAGAATTCGGGGACTACAACCATGCACCGTTTCACCTGCTCTTCCTCTTTCACAGTTTAACTGTTGGAATGTCCCGGGGCGCAGTGCTCTTTGTTTTTACATGTACTTGTGTTCTGTATGATCCATCTACTCCCACACATCTATAGGCTGGTGACTCACACGTTGTTTCTTCAGGCCCAGCCTCTCCACTGAATCTAATACTAATGTATGCAACTGCCTAATCAATATTTCCACGTGGGTATCAATTAGATCTCTCAAATTCGATATTTCTAGCTGGACACTTTTGTTCCTCCTGAGAGTTCCCCATGTCAGTGAATAGCATCTCCGTGCACCCAGTTGCTCAGGCCAAAATCCACGGTGCCATCAATAATTCTACCTTTCTCTCATATGGAACATCTAATCAGCAGCAACTTTTATTGCCTTGTCGCTTTTTACCAATTCCCTTGCAAACACCTTAGTTTGAGCCATTTGCACATGCTCTGCTCCAATTGTTCAGCTTTCATTCTTACTTCTGTAGACAGTTCTCAAGAAACATTCAGAATAGCCTTTTAAAACATAAATGTGATCAAATGGGATGGTGACACATCTAATCCTAGAACTCAAGAAGCTGAGGCAGGAGGATCACCCTGAGTTCAAGGCCAGTCTGGGCTACATAGTGAGTTCAAAATCAACCTGAACCACGTAGCAAGACCCTGTCTCCAAAACAATTTTTTAAATTAAAAAGTGTGTGTGTGTTATTGAAAGACTCCAAACAGCAAAACATGAAAAAAAATATGCTCAGTGTTTATGACTTTGCCCCAAAGTTGAATCAAAAACCCACTTGAAAAAACTTGTGCAGGCCAAGAGTGAGGTCACGAGTTGCAGCCCACCATGGACACGAGGGCAACACTTCAGCCTTAGACCTACTCTTGCCCAGACAACATACAGTGCTGTGTTAGACGTGAAAACACTCATCTTGCTCTTTTTTTTGTACTTTATTTGCCTAAAATATTATAACAATGGATTCAAAGAAAGTTAGTGATATCAGCAGTAAAGCTAAGAGAAAAACTGAGAACCACATAGAGTTGAAGAAAGAAGTCATTGTTAAAGTCCTAGAAAAATGCATTTATATGTGTGATTTTTAGGCCTCAGAACCAATTTTGTTTTCTATTATTTCTTACGGGAAAAATATGTTCAGTTCTTAAGCTTTTTGTTGTTCGAGCACAAATTTGGAATGAATTGAGTTTGACAACCAAGGTATCACTGTATATATGTATACAATGTCCTGTTACTTTCTCTACAACTGTGTAATGGTTTGATATTACACTTAGAATAAACTGAACTCAATCCAAAGTTTAACCTTTACCTAAAAGTTCCCACATTGTATCTGGCCTTTGAGAAATATCAAAATCATCTACAACTTTCTCTTTTTGGTCCTTTTTTATTTTTTTTTTAATAGAGTGTCACTTTGTAGCCCACGTGGCCTACTTGTGATCCTCCTATCTCAGGGAATCACAGGCATATCACAATGTTCAGCTCCAAATGCCCTCTCTCTTAACAAAGAGGGGAGGCATTATTATCTGTAGCTGTTTATATTTATGGGGTCTTGTGGGGGTCTTCAGAATAGGTGATCTAGGACATGTGTTCCTATGGTCTTCCAAGTTACCCACCCAGCAGGCTATGTCAGAAAGTAACCCACTTCAGTATTGGAAGTCAAGGTACGGTCTGTGGAGGAAGTTCAGTTTATAGATGAAAAAAAACTTAGAGTAATCCCTTCAGGATCACTCCTACCTCTCAGGAGACAGTCCTATTTCCCAATAAAATTTTCTACTCTCGAGAAAAAAACATCATTTATTTGCAGGTGAAAAAGTCCTATTTTCAGGTGAAAAGGAATTTCCCAGGCTGTGTTTTGGGAGAAAGAAGAGAAATATTCTAAATTGACCTTGTATCCTAAATCTTTAGTTTTTCCTCAAAGTACTATGTTAAAATTCCAATTTCCCTTGTGTCCTTTTTACCTGTCTTTATTTATTCTATGCTACCTCACTATGACTGCCAGAGTGGGGTGTGCTTTAGTGAAGGACCATCACCCTCCTCTCCCGCCCTATCTTCCTGCTCGGTCCCTCTCCCCCAAGGATGGAGTGGGACAGTTTGCCTCAGTGACATCCCAGGTGACTTGACGGTCACTCTATAGGCCACTCCAACAAGAAGTGTAGTGACACTTCCCACTCTAGCCACTGCTCCCCCTTTTTGGAGACGTGGTGAGTAAATATCCCCTAATTTGGCAGCAATCAGGAAGTGATCTGGACCCATTGTTAACATGCCCTCAATAAACTGTGATTAACACAGGCAGGCCTCCTGAAGGTTTTTGGGCTTTGGCAACATTTTCCGTGGAAATGCAAAAGCTGCCAAATAGCTCAGACCTCCCCAGTGTTCTGCCTAACTGCCACCATGATGCTGCAGCTGTCCTGAATGCCCCAAACCCTGTCAGGAAAATGTCTACTCTGACTGCAGCAGGCTCTCATTTAGATGAAGGAGTAGAATTGAGTATAGACCAATAGCAAGCTTGGACCAGGAGTTTAGACCAGTTTGGGCCAATCAGCTGGCTTGAATTTGGAATGACAGGCCTGCTGTGGTTATACAAGCAGCACCCTTGTACTCCTCAGGTTAGTGTAGGAGGGTTTTCTATGGTGTGCCTGACCTCCCTGTGCTGCTGCCCAGGTTCCACTCAAACAAAGCTTTGCTCTAGTGTCCTATAAATCTGCTCATGACTTATTTACTGGATAGCGTGGGCTCAGAAGATCCTGTAAATCTATTCTGGATTCTACTCCTCAGTAGTATTGACAGAGTGGGTTAAAAACAAAGATCAATAAACACTGGACTCTGTTAGCTCTAAAGAGCCCCACAGATCAGCAGCTGATGAAGAGCAGTAACTGGCAAAGTTGACTGACTGGGTTCAGCTGGTGTCAACAGATGGCATCAGTCCTAATGGCAGAGCTGCATTTTGCTGATTCATGATTTCTATCTGAATGGAGAAAAAGAACCCTCAACTGATTTGTGACACATTTAGGACTCTTCAAATATTGACAACTGGGATCCCCTCTTATTAAAATGCTTTTCACAACAGAAACAATCAACATAGAGAGGAAACAATTCACACTGTGGCAAAAAAAAATTTGCCAGCTGCTTTTCAGACAAAGGACTACTATATATAATATATAAAGAACTAAAAAATATCAGATCCCCAAATTTAAAGACCCAAAAATGGGCTCTGAAATAAATAGATACTTCTCAGAGGAAGAAGTAGAAACAGCAAATAATTACATGAAAAATGTACAACATCATTGGTCATTTGAGAAATGCCAGTTAAAACAGCACTGGGATTCCATCTCACCCCCAGAAAGAATGTCTGTTGTCACAAAATCTACCAATAACAAATGCTGGTAGGGTTGTGGGGAAAAAGGAACCCTTCTTCAGTGTTGGTGGGAATGTACACCAGTACAACCACTGTGGAAATCAGTGGAGATTCCTCAAAAACTAGGACGAGAGCTTCTATTCTACCCAAGAGGAGGAGCTTCTATTCCCCCTCTCAGTATCTTCCCCAAAGAGTCAAAACCATCATACCACAGAGGTATATGCATATCCATTTTTATAGTGGTGCCGTTTGTAATAGTTAAATCTTGGAAACATCCCAAATGCCCATCAACTGATGAATGGATAAAGAAGATGTGGGCTTTTTATACAATAGAGTACTACTCTTCCATTAAGGAGGATAGGCCTGAGACATTTTAGCTAAATGGATGCACCTTAAGGTTATATTCTAAAGTGAAATAAACTGGACACATTTGTAAATACTGCATTGTTTCTCTAGTGTGAGAAACTAAAAGTATAAATAAGGACCAACATGCATAATAGATATTGTGAAATAGTAAAAAAAAAAAATATCCAAATGGAAAGGAAAACTAGGGAAGAAGAAGGGAGAAATGAAGGCAAAAGAAAAAATGATGAGAAAAGAAACAAAACTTGGAAACAAAGTTTTTGTAAATAAAAGGGGAAGAGTGGTTGAAGGGAAAGTAGGGGAATGGGGAAAAAAAGAACCAAATTATTTCTTTTTTTTTTTCTATCGGTACTGGGGATCAAACCGCGTGCTTGCAAGGCAGGCGCTTATGCCGCTGAGCTAAATCCCCAGCCCGGAGCCAAGTTATTTCACGGACAGGTACAAATTCCTTATAACTAATGTAATCTTTATATACTCCTAAAATATACCAGTAAATTTAACTCATTTTTTAAAAGTATGAGAACAGGGCTGCCTTGTAGGAATGACCAGTGGTCCCTCTTCTGAGAACACTAGGAAACCCGGCCCACACCTTTCCTGTAGGTCACTCTGTCTTATCTTCTTGTCTCCCTCCTGTTACTTTCCAATGCTGAATGTTTCAAGAATATTTTGATTCTTTCTACTGTAATAGGAAACTAGCAATTAACTGCTGTAAGTCTGTTTTATAATAGTGTGAAATCCCCTTTTATCCACTTTGCCTTATCATTATATCTTTTATTTCTACTTTTCAGGATACAAAACTTCACAGCATTTGCTGCAAACCTTAAAAAAAGTTGCAATCCAGCCATGGTGGTCTCCTGTGGTTCCCGTCTCTCTCTTGCTTGTGCTATGGGGTAGGCATGGGTCCCTGTGTTTACACGACTGAAGCTGAAGTAACAGAAGCTAGTGAGAGAGAAGTCTGCATGGATGCTCTGCGGTGGTTTTTTAAGGCATCAGTAAGCACAATGACAGTGTATATTTGGTATCTTGCTTTCTTTTTATCCCAGTGTCACCAACTGTCATGGGTCATTACTTCAGTAATAACAGAAATTAAAAACTGAAACACAGATTTGCGTGGGGATGAAATCAGACTGGCCCGTTCACCAAAGAACCAGCCCAGTTTTTGTAGATTTGCTGGGGTTAGCTTCTTGATCATTATCTGTGTTTTTTTGTTTTTGTTTTTTTTTAAGAATGTCTCCAGAAACCCTTTTGTTTGAGGGAGCAATTTGGTCTCCATGAAACAATTATTTTTGTTTAGAGCAATTTCAGTCTTGTGAGGCTCTGCTTGTAATTCAGAATGACCTTCAGTTTAGGATGAAGACTTCTGGGAATAGTTGAATAGACCTATTAAATCCTTTCTTACTGTTCTCGATCTTCACATGATTTTTTTTTTTATTTTAAGGAGGATAAAACCAAGGAAAATAAAACCAATCAAAACAAACCAATGTAAGTGATACAGGACTTCAATACATTATGGAATCAACAATAGTTACCATAATGCCTCTTAAGGGCCGGGGATTTAGCTCATTAGCATAAGCACCTGCCTAATAAGCACAAGGTTGCCAGTTCAATCCGTGATACCAAAAAAAAAAAATGACCATAATGCCTCTTGTCTTCAAAATAGCTGCAAATATCTTCAGACATAATAAAAATCAAATAGAACAGAATAGAATAGAAACAATAAAAACAAAACAATGATTCCAATAAAGGACTTCAAAACAAGCCAATAGTAAATCCAAAATGGCTACCACAATATATCTTGCTATCTTTGAAATAGCTGCTCCTGCCATTGGATACACCAAAATCAAATAAAACAGAATAACATAAAACTCAGCCCAACAAAACAATGAAAATGATACAGGACTTCAAAACAAGACAATAGGAAATCAAACATGGTTATCACCCGGGAAATCCCTCCTAGATGCCACACTGCGTACTGCTATCCTCTAACAGACCACTGGCCCTAGATCTACATGGTCAGTGAAACACCAAACACCACACGCATCCAATTGCATTTCACCTCAATAGCTCTCATCACAGCCTGTGTTTCTCTGGATCAACTAGTTGCTTACACGGGAGGGGGAGATTGGTTCTTCTCGTTTGCCAGCCCACGTGCCATGCCGGGAGGGGCTAGGATCTGGCTGTCCCCATGCTAGTGGCAGCCTGCTTGTGGCACTGGTTCGAGGTGGGTGGGGGGTTGCTTCTTGGTGAGGCCTTGTTCTCTCCCCTCACTAGTGTCCTTGATCTTGAAAGAGGATGAAGTTATGTAAATGAAGGACTAAGCAACTTTGTTTAGCCAATTTTTAGACAGACACTCTCTAAATGATTAATATACTGTACCTGTATGCAGAACCAAGAAGTGATTCAACTCAAAGCTTTAAGCTAACAAAAGATACAGAAATGAAGGTCCAGCTGTGGTCAGCTTTTCGTAGCCTATGGGGCTTCTGCAGGCTCAAGTGAAAAGTCACTGTGATTTGCTTGTTTTTTTGTGGTTTAACAGAAACCATTTATAAGTCACTGAATGCCTCAGAAGAAAACATAAATCATGCTTTTAATGTACCAGTAAGAGCAAAGATATTTGTCCTCTGTCCCTATGGTAGTATCTCATATGCCAGCAGTACCACTGAAAAAGTAATAGTGATTCATGTTAAATTCATGTTAAACTTCCTGAGACCAGGAGAAATTTGAACTTTTATAGATGCTAGCACGAAAGATATAACCAGTCTGGGGTCAAGTTCCCTCAGATACCAGCAACAAACATAAGTAACTACTAGAAAAATGTCCACCAGAGCTAAGAAGCCAGAGTGATGTTTCGGTGTTTGCTTGTTTGGGGTTTGTTTTATGGGTTGCTTTGTTTTGTTTTTGCATGGTTATTGAACCCATGGCTTCGCATATGCTAAGAATGTACTCTGCCACTGAGCTATAAACCCAGTCACAGATATTTTATAATGAAAACCAGGGAAGGAAGGCGGTTCACAATGAGCCTACATTGGCAACAGATGAGAGACACAGGAAGCGAAAGCTTAGGTGAACCTCTTATTTTTTTTCTTTTTCCTGTTAATGTCGGTATTGAGCCTTCTGACCGCCTGAGATAGAGAGGAGGAAGTGTCTCAGCAGTGAAGGGAGTGAGACACAGCTTCACAGTAGGGTCCACGCAAGAGAAAGGTTGCTATTTATTGAGGGGGGGTGATTTAAGTCCCAAGTGAATTTTGAGAGACAGCGGCACACAGAGAATAGAGATAGTAATTAGAACAACTAATTACTGTTGTTGTAGATATTTTGATTTCTATAATGTATTCTGTATTTACAAAGAATTCTGTAACCATTTATTAACTGCCTCCCACCCCGTCACAGCCTTGGGTACGGGCAACGCCATGACAGACATTTATATTCATCCCCTGAGAGTATCTGCACTGCCCTGACCACATCCTAGGACTGATGGTGTAATATCCTCACTGTGGCTTCTCTACTGTGTATTCTGAGAATCCAAGGGATGGGAATGAGCTTCATCCCCCGCTGTGACTTCACTAAGAAGAACTCAGTGCTTTGCTAAATTGAAAAGACGTCACGCGTAAGTATCTAATGACAATATTGATGTTATGGTTTGAATGTTGCCCCCAAATGTCATGTGTTGGAAACTTAAGCCACAAATTTATGCAAGCATATATTTTGGAGGTGGAACTTTGGAAAGTGATTGTGTCATTAGGGCTCTGCCTTCATGAATGTATTAATCCACTCGTGAATTAAACAGTTATCAAGGGAATGGCTACTGTAAAAGCAAGCTGTCCCTGGCACTCTTGCCATGAGATGCCCTCCGCCATGCTGTGAGTCAGCAAGAAGACTCTAACCAGATCCCAGAACAGAGTACTTAAACCTTTTAAATAAACCACTTAGCCTCAGACATCTTGTTATAGTAACAAAACAAAATAAAACAACTAACTGTTCTAAAATTCAGTTCATCCATATTTTTTTAAATTTTAAAATACACATAACATAAAATGTGCCATTTAACCATTCTTAAGTATGCAGTTTAGGAGAATTAAGTAATTTCAATTTTTTGGTGGTGGTGGTGGTACTGGGGATTAAACTCAGGGCCTTACACAATGACCTACGTTCCCAGACTCCCCCCAACATATGTTTTTTCCCCTAGAGACAAGGACTTACTAAATTGCTAAGCTGCCCAAGTTGGGCTCAAACTGATGACCCTCCTGTCTTAGCCCCCAGAGTACTGGGAACATAGGCATGCAACACCACACTCTGCTGGAGTCAGTTACATTGACAGCATTACAGTCATCACCACCATCCATCTCCAGAACTCACCTTTCAAAAACGATCTATGCCATCTCTATCTGGCAATCTGAGCAACTCTTTTAAAAATAACTATGGAAAATAACAACCTTTGTTATGCTACTGCCACCTTGTTTGGAAAGCTTATACTGTTATTGTTTTGGGTTTTCTATTCTTTTTTGTCTCTTTTTTCCTTGTTTTTCTTGTATTTGTTTCATTTCTCTAACACAGAAAGAATACATGTACATGTATAGGATTATACATGCCTAGAATTTCTCCTAAAGAATTTATAATCAATTTTATTATGTGATGATATGAACAGCTATTTTGAAGAAAGTGAGACATTATGGTAGCCATTTCTGATTTCCTATCATCTTGTTTTGAAGTCCTATAATGATTTTTCTTTGCTTTGATTGGTTTTAGTCTTTTCTATTATTTGATTTCAATATGTCAGGGTATGGACACCTATTTTGAAGAGAACAAAAGATATTATGGTAATACTTGTTGATTTCCTATTGTCTGGCTTTAAAGTCCTGCAATGCTGTCATTCTTTTGTTTTGATTGGGTTTATAATATTTTGTTTGAATTTATTGCATGTGAAGGTATGGACAACTATTTTGAAGAAAACAAGAGACATTACAGTAGCCACTGTTGATCTCCTGTTACCTTGAAGTCCTGTGTTGTTTGCATTGTTCTGTCCTGATCTGCTTTGTTCTGCTGTTTTTAGTCTCTTTAAAATAAAAAAAAATGATCTATGCCCATTGAAAAATAACTCCGTATTCCTTCTTTTCCCCAGCCCTGGAACCCATCATTCTGTTTTTTGTCTCTATGATTATGCCTCACATAACTGGACTCATATATTTGCCATTTTGTGACTGGTTTATTTCACGAAGCATAATGTCTTAAGGCTTATCACTAGTGTAGCGTATTGCAGAATTTCCTTCCTTTTTAAAGCTGAATAGTATTTATTATATAAATATACCATGTTTTGCTTATCTGCTCACCCCTGAGGTGGTTCCATGTTTGGACTATTTTGAATAATGCTATTAGGAACGTGATGCGCAAATCTCTTCAAGACCTTGTTTTAGTTTTTTTGGGTATATTCCCAGAGGTGGAATTGCCAGATCAAACAATAAATCTAAAATACAGTATACTTTTAATTTATAAAATATTGAAAAAACCATTTATTTTATAATTAATATAATATCACCATACTGAAATTTTGAAAAAGAAAAAAAAAACCATCCATAATTTCACTGCCCATACACCTCTTAAATCTCTGTCACATATATTTTTGCATAGCATTTAGGACACACTGAGCATCTGTTTTGTGCCATGCACCTAATCTGTGTGAAATTCTACAGTAGTTAGCTTAAGCTACTGATACTTTGGGTAAAATTAATTAAAAGACCATTATGATAACCCTTTCTCTGGAAATCTAAGCAGTTGGTCCCTAGAGAAATACAGCTCCTGGAAGCCTTCTCATTTATCTCCTATAGCACCTCAGGGTTGGACGAAATCAGTTGTCATTCCAACATCCTTTTCCATCCTTGACGCTCTCAACAGTCCTGCTACCCCAGAATGGGGAAAATGGGCTCCGTTTCCTGAACTCTGTTTCCTGAACTCTGTTTCCTGACTTGGCATGGTGTGAGGCTGCAGCCAGCTCAGCAGGATGGCAACAGGAGGAAAGAGTATCCACAAAGGCATGCTGGCCTCCCTTAACCTAGGGTCAGTTTTGAAAAATTGAGCTAACAGGAGAGAGAGAAAAGTCCTATGGGCTAAATATTTGTGCCCCACCAAAATTTGTAGGTTTAAGTGTAATTCCCAGTGTGGTGATGTTAAGAGATGAGGACTTTGGGAGATAATTAGATGATAACAGCCCTTGTAAATGGTATTATTTCCCTTAAATAGGAGACCCAAGGGCCCCTGGCACCTTCTGCTCTGTGAAGGCAGCAGCTACACATCCCTAAGCAGAGCCAGCCCTCACCAACCACCAAATATGCTGTCACCTTAACCTTGAGCTGCTCAATCTCCAGAACTAAGAGCAAAAAATTTTTATATTTAAATTAATGAGTCTAAAATATTTTGTTACAAGAGTACCAATAAACCAAGACAGAGGGAATATTACTCAGGCTGAGAAAAGACAGATAAAGACGGGTAGACTAAAGCAGGATCATTCCTGGGACTTACCAGGCCCCTAAAGACCAGCAGGAAGGTTCTAAAGGTAAAACGGAGTCCAAAGTTCTATTACCTCTCACCCTCAAATGATTTCTAGAGACACAGAGGCCCTAACTTCAACAACATAAACACCTACATTGTATTTTTCTTTTAGGATTTGGCTAGTGGGTTAAGATCAAAGCCAAAGGTAACCTTGAAACTAGTTAATTTTGGACTCTTTGAGGTGAGAGTTTGGCCTCTTGTCTTCTTTTCCAGCGTCCACTAATGTTTTGCTAGACCAAGGGTGGCAAGCCCATGGTACGGGTGCCACACCAGGCTGTTTGTCTCACTGAAACCTCTAAAAGGTTCGCTGTCACTGTGCCAGGCTGAGTTCTTGTTTCGATAGGTCCCCAACTGAGATATGTTTTCCCAGTTTAGCTCTGACCTTTCAGATACTGAAGCAAGTTTGTGAACTAGGTTAGTACTGGAATTATGAAATTGAAAAAGATGCCAACAAGGTCATCTGAACAGTTGCTCATGTCCCAGGTTGTAGCTGGAAACTCTGTTAGCGTCTTTATCCTGCTTAAATTCCCAGTGTCCTGGCAGAAGATTCCATAACATTAGAGCAATAATCCTAAAATTATTAGAAATTTTTATAAATACCAGACGTAACTGTTCCTGGTCTTTTATAAAATGTATTTGGGGCTCTTTCTCTTCATTCTGGGCTCTTCTTTGACATGTCCCTTGATTCTGCTTCCGAGGTAAGCCCTAGCCACAAAGCCCCCAACTCTTCACTCTGAACACCAGGCCCGCTGGATTCCAGATGCAGCCTGCCCTGGAGGCTTCGGCCCTTCTCCAGGAAATCTTGTAAGGCTAAACAGCAATCAGACAGTAAGTCACTGCAGTAGATAACTCCCAGGGAGTGAGTCAGATTCCAGGCTCCTTCCGTTTTAGTGAGGGAGTTGACCAGGCTGCCCCTCACAGGAAGAGACCAAGGCACAAGGTTATGGAAGCACTGCCATGTCAAGAAACCTGCACAAGCAAGGAGTTCCTGCCAGATATGGAGAACTTAAACTTCAGACTTGGATCAAGCCCTCCAACCGTTTAGGAAGATGACCAACTATTTTTCCTCTTTTTATATGTGGAAATGTTCATTTCACTTACAAAGGAGAAGACCAAAATGTCAGTCTTTATGATTACAACATTATAACAGAAATGTAGGAGTGTGAAATTTGTAATGTTATAGATAAATTTAGTATAAAATGCAAATATCATAGCAGAGTGGGTTCTGTATCCAAATCTCAGCTGAAATTCTCTGAAAAGGCCCTATGGTTAACTAGTTCAGCTGATGAAATGGTCCCCTTGTTGAAGAGCATAAGAGAGGGATGGTGTTGTGGGGCAGTTTAAACTCCCTAAAAGTGCCTCATCTTGTCTTAAGAAGCTGTTTATGGATTTGATCTACAGCAGTGACTTCTCCCACTATAGGATACGCACTTGCTGGTTAATCTAATAGCTGTTACTTGGGATAATACAGACCACTCTATGATAATTTGGCAGATTAAAGGTAATTGATAACAGAAAATCTGATTGCTTCAGTCCTCTGCTCAAAATCCTCTAATGATCCCAGTGCAAAAGAATAATTTGCTTATCAGTCACTGGTTTGTTCATCTCATTGCTTCATTTTTTTTCAAAATTTTTGTTGGATAACAGGCCCTGCACTAAATGTTGGAGATAAAAATCTGAAAGAAAACAAAGAAGTCTCAGAATGCGTGGAACATTCATCTTGTAGTGGAGGCACAAATTAAGGTAACAAGTGCTTTTCCTTGACGTTCTATCAAGTCCTGTTCTCAGTACCAAGCCATGCAGCAGTTTTACTAATGCAGCCCCAGGAAAGGCAAATGCTGACCGCCTCCTAAAAAGGGAACCGATGGTAAGAGAGAAATCCCTTTCACAGAGGAAGATGAAGTAAAAGGAAGAACCGTTATTAAAGGCAGAAGGATAAAATAATGCAATAGAAATCTTCAGGTAAGGAGACCCGACACTGTAAGAGGTTGATGGTAGGCTATAGGCTTAGGAACTCCATATTTGAAATGAGGCTGTGGACAGGAATATTTGCATATTCCTGCTATGACAAATTATTACAACATAAGTAGATCAGAACCACAGATGAATTTTCTTTCAGCCCTACACTCTTAGCACAGTCTTCAGTTACGCAAACTGTAAAAGGAAAAAGTTCTGTTTCAAATTTTGTACAAATTAATGCTTGAATCATCTCAGATATATTAAAAATTGATAGATGTTATGGGTTGAATGTGTCCTTTACAAAATTCATGTGCTGACACTTAGCTCCTTTGTGGGAGCATTCAGAGGCTTTACCCTCATGGATGGGCTAAGGAGGCTTCAGAGACAATTTGTCCCTTTTTACCCTTCTGTTCCCAAGTGAGAACACTGCATTCTTCCTCTTCAGAGGACAGAACAATTAGGTGCCATCAAAGCAGAAGAGGCGATTCTCGCCAGTCACCAAACCCACTGGTGCCTGGATCGTGGGCTCCCAGCCTTCAGAACTGAGAAATGAATTTCCATTATTTCCACATTACCCAGGCTGTGGTTGCTATGGTTTAAGTATGATTTGTTTCCTCCGAAACTCACATCAATGGTTTGATTCCCATTGTAACAGGGGAGGAGAGTGGGATCCTTAGGAAGTCATTAGATGATTAAGAGGGATTAATCCTTCTCACAGGACTGGATTTGTGACTGTGTTAGTCATTTTTATCACTGTGAGAAAGAAAACCTGAGAGAAACAACTTGAAGAGAGGAAGTTTTACTTTGGCTCCTGGTTTCAGAGGCCTTCAGCCCATAAACAGCTGCTACCCTTGCTGTGGGCCCTAGATGAGCAGAAACATCCAGGCGGACGCACACGTTCAAGGAAAGCTGCCCACCTATGGCAGCCAGAAAAAAGAGAAGAAAGGAAAGAGCCCGAAAGAAGGGCCCAGAAGCAAGATAGACTGTGCAACATTTTGCCCCCATTGCCCACTGCCTTCAGTTAGGCCCCATCCTTTCCTTCCAATGAGATAATTTCCATTTCTTCCCAGTAAGACCATCAAGTTATGATCTTTTCAATGTATTAGTACACTGATGAAATTAGACATGGCATTTTTATACAAATGAAAGCTGCTCGGTTATAAAGAAAGATAACCTCAAGGCTCTCGCAGGTAAATGGATGCAACTTGAGATCACGCTCAGGGGTGAAACGGTTCAGTCACATGGGTGAACATCGAGTTGTCTCCCCAGCATAAAAAACTGAAGGAGTTAGTGGGATACAAAATGCACAACAGATATTGTGAAAGTGAAAGGGGAGGAAATGTCTAACAAGGCAGTAGCCATTGTTAATTTCCTATTCTCTTGTTTCAAAGCCCTATATTGCTCTCATTGTTTTGTTTTGATTGTTTTTATTCTATTTTGTTTTGTTTGATTTTACTATGTCTGATGGTATAGGCAGTTACTTTGAAGATAACAAGAGGCATTATGGTAGCCATTGGTGATTTCCTATTATCTTGCTTTGAAGTCCTGTATCACATTCAGTGTTTTGTTTTGATTGAGTCTATTCTGTTTTATTTTGTTTGTTTTTATTCTCTGAAAAATAAAAAAAAGCCTCAAAAAAATTAGGACCCCTCATGACCCTTTGCCTTTAAAAAGCCCCTCTTCTGAACACATGAAATTCGGGGAGGAGGAGATTTTAGGTCTAAGCCCCGACAGTGACACGCAAGTAAACTGTTGTAAGGAGCCGGCCCTTTGCCGTCCTGCACTCACTCTGATGGCCTTCACTTTGTTCCAGGTGATGACCACCTTCTCGGGTGCTGCAGCGCTGTCCTTGGTCTTGCTAGTCTCCAGACTCAAGGGCAAGAATAACCCTCTAATCTTGGTAAATAATTGGACTAAGACAGCTAGAAGACATGTTTAAGCTTGTATGCTATTATGCATTCTCAGTTTTTAAAAATTAAACATATTTCAGGAATGAAATGAAGGTAAATGCCGTGGCACGATTCTGTTATTCCAGTTACTCAGGAGACTAAGGCAGGAAGATCACAAGTTTGAGCCATGCCTGGGAAACTTAAGACAACTCTATCTTCAAACATAAATTTAAAAGGGGCTAGGTATTATTGTGAATGCTATGTTTTTCTAATTTATTTCTCAATGAGTTTATTATTGGTGTAACAGAATGCTATTGAATTTTGTGTGCTGATTTTGTATTTTGCTACATTGATGAATATGAAATTAATTCTGGGTGTCTTTTGGTGGAATTTTTTGGGTCTTCTATGTAGAGGATCATGTCATCTACAAATAATAATTGGACTTCTTTCTTTCTGAAAAATATGCTTTTTCTTTTATCTGATCCCTCAGGCTGGTTTTTCCAGTACTATGTTAAACAGGAGTGGTTGTAGTGGACAACCTTATCATCCTGATTTTAAAGGAAAAGCTTTTGATTTTTTCCATTTAATATGGTATCAGCTGTTGGTTTGACATAAATGACTTTCATCAGATTGAGGTAAGGCCTTTCAATACTTAATTTCTTCAGGGTTTTAGTTATGATGAGTGTTGGATTTTTGTCACAAGCTTTTCCTGCATCTATTGATATTCTCATGTGGTTTTTGTTCTTGCTTCTGTTTATGTGGTGTATTACATTTATTGATTCATGTATGTCAAGCCATCCTCAAATCTGTGGGATAAAACCTACTTGGTGCATGATATATAATCTTTTTGATGATTTGTCACATTTTATTTGCCAATACCTTCCTTATAGAAGATTTTTACATCTGTGTTCATTAAGGAGATTAACTTGTAGTTTTCTTTTTCAGTTGGGTCATTCTCTGGTTTGGGGAACTGTCTTCACTGCTTTTCTCTCATTGCTAGGGCAAAATACCTGATGCCCAGAATTAAGGAAGGAAAGATTTATTTAGCTCACAGTTCATAGAAGTGTCAGTCCATACTCAGCTGGCCCCAAGGCAGGGTGCAACATGACAGAGGAGCAACAGTTCATGGTGGCAGAAAACAGCAAAAGTGACAAGATCAAAAAGGAAGGAGCACAAAGCGAAAACTCTTTCAGTCCCTTATATTGTATGTAGGACACACCTAGTTGGGTGTAGCACTCACTCATAGTCCCAGCATTGGACCATGAATCAATCACAAACTCTAGAAGCCTGCCCCCATGATTGCATGAGGATTTGGGAGGACATCCAGACACAAACCATAACGTTCTACCCCTGGCCCCTCAATGACTCATGTACATGCTTCATGCAAAAGACATTTAGTCCATCTCCAAGAGTTGTCAAAGTCCTAACAGTTTCAGCACTACTAAGAAGTCCAAGTCCCAAGTCTCCTCCAAGATATAAGGCAAACTCTTAGGTGCAAACCCCTGTACAAATGAAAAAAACACTTCCAACATTCAATGACACAAGATAAACATCACCATTCCAAAACATACAAACAGGGAAACACAAAGGAATGGGACCAAAGCAAGTCCAAACTCCAGCAGAGTAAACATTAAGTCCTGTTGTTCCATGTGGAACATCTGAAGAAATCTGTGGTAAGTTGTGAGCTCCAAAAGGTTTGTGTAACTCCACCCCTATGGCACTTCTAGCGGTTGTAGCTCCCATGGCTTCTCTTCTATGCCTGCTCTGCTCAATCTTTGAAGCTTTCCTTAGATAAAACACATTCCTGGCTTTCCCAAACTTCTAGAGTCTCCACTGCACCTTTGGCTTCACTCTCACAACTTCACACACTGCTGCTCACTCTGGAGCACACTGCTTGGGCTCCCAGACCTTCTGAAATCGATGTGGAAGCCTATGTAAACTCATAACTCTCGCATGCACCTAAAACCAGCTCCACATGGATGATGCCAAGGCCTACTACCAGCTGGTGTAGTAGCCAGGTTTCCCTCTCTCTTGGCTGTAGGGGTTGGGTGCCTGAATCACTGAGCACTCTAAACCTGATTCTGAGAAACAAAGTCTCTAAGCCACCACCATTCTGGAACCTGGTGTGGCCACCACCATTCTGGAATATGGTACTCTGTGACTTTCTGCTCAAACAATGTCTTTCACTTTTGCAGATTTGAGACTGCAAAGGTAGAGAGACTTGCTGCTTCTTGTGATGCCCTCAGGCCATCTTTTCTTGTCTCCTATTCCTTCTCAGCAATCAAGACCTTCTCGGCTGTACCTTTGTAGTCCACACAGCCATATTGGAGCCTCTTTGCTAGCCAACTCACAACATGTTAAATCATCTTGCTGAGCTCTTTGCTCTTGATTCACAACATAAATCTGGCTAAAAGCCCCCAACAATAGGCATGTCATCACCTCAACATTTGACTGCCTTGAAGTTTCTTCTGCCAGATTAATTAGTGCACCACTCTTAATCTTAGTCTTAAGCAAAATCTCTGGACACAAGCAAAATGCAGAAACACTTTCCACCAAGCCATAACACACATCACCTGGAGTCCAGCAGCCCATGCAGTCCTTCTCCCCAGAAGAAACCTCCAGAGCTTGGTCTTTACCAGCAGGATTTCTATGAGCCTTCTGGTCTTCTGAGCTCTGACCAGAATCTCTGATATAGAACAGCCTATGGCATTCCACCTCTAACTTTTCAGATGACATCTCAGCACAAATGCTCAAGTCAAGAAGAGCTTGGAGAGAAGTATTTCAAGTCCTGAAAGGAAACAACTTCCAACTCAGATTGATGTTCCCTGCAAAACTATCTTTCAAAATTAATGGGGAGATAAAATGTTTTCATGCCAAAAAACAACTGAAGAAATTCATGAACACCAAACCAATCCTACAAAGAACAAATAATACTGAAAAAATATTCTAGACAGAGATAAAGATGGCCACAATTCCAAGAACAGCAACAGAAAGAAATCATCAAGCAAGGCAAGCAATTAAACATAGGGGAAGTGGCCCTGAAGCAAGGCCAGAAGATTGCTGTAGCTGCTGGTTTCAAACAGGAGCCTAAAAAGAGTTCTTTCTGTGGTCTGTTGGCCATTTCAGAACTTTGGAAATGTAGTGGTCAATTCATCAGAAAGAAACAGCAGGTGAGTGTGGCAGACTTTAGGGGGCCTGCAGGGGAGAGACCCTGGCCTCGGGACCTGCACAGTGCAGTTGACTTGGAGTGCCAGGAGAACAAGGAACTCCTCCCCTCTCTGGGGGGCAGCTGTGAGTGTAGCAGACTTTCGGCAGCCCGAAGGAGAGAGACCCTGGTGCCTCGGGACCTGCACCATGTGGTTGACTCAGGGTTCCGGGAGAACAAGGAGCTCCTCCCCTCTCGGGGGGGGGGGGCGGCTGTGAGTGTGGCAGACTTTTGGCAGCCCGAAGGAGAGAGACTCCAGCGCATTGGGACCTGCACTGTTATGGATTAAAAACTGGTGGTCAACTTAATGCCAGTTGGATTACATCACCATGCTGCTGAGCATAGATGTTTCACCTGAGGAAAGTTGCCAGCATAAATGGAGACGTGGAGAAGGAGAAGGAAGGGCATTAAGGTGTTATGGCGTTGAGACGTTGAGGTGTTGTGGGTTCTTCTACGTATTGCTGTTTGAGCCATTAGGTTCTCCTGGAGATGCTCTGGTCCTCACATCGAGCATCACTTCCTGGCTCTGGAGGGAAAGACGTGTGCCGCTTGGTCTCCAGCATGAACTCATCACACTGGCTTCCTGGCATGTACTTGATTATGCCTGTTGTCAAAGGAGCTCAGGGCCTCTGTGTCGCTGAGGATGGCTGTGGTGCTTTTCAGGACAGCCCTGGTGTTTGTTGTGAGTGTGACTTCTCGGCTCCAGTGTAGAACCCTCAACCTATCAGCACAGCTCCTTCACCCTGCTGGCATAGACTTCCTAGTTTCCACCACTGACCTTTGGGCCTTCCCAGCACAGATCCGTAAAAGAGACTGGCGTGAGTCCTTCATGTGGGCTCTAGACCTCCAGCTGGACTCGTGGGAGGCATTGTCATGAGCTCCGGGTCTTTATCTGGACTCATCTGGGACATTGCTGTGGGATTTAAGCCCTTGACTAAATATTCTATGTCTTTGGTGTTGTGGATAGGTTTCCTGCATTTTCTTGTGTTAACTCTGGGTGACCATCATAAAAAAAATATTATAAACTCCATGTCCTGATTCTAATTGTTCTCTGCACAACCCCTGACTACAACAGGATGCAACTTGACACCATACTCATAAGTGCAGTAAATCAGATATGTATATGTAAACATTGTATTGTCTCTATAGTGTAAGAAATTGAAAGAGTAAGATCTAAAATGTACAATAAACATTGCAAAATGGGAATAAACAGTTTAAAAGGAAAGAGAAATTGAGATGGAGGAAATGAAAAGAAAAAATAAATGTATCATATATATATGACAGTTAAGATAGTTATACTACTAATATACTAATATCTGTCGCTGAAAAGGTTTGTTTTTATATTGTTTGATCAATTTTTCATGTCTATATCTTTTAGTATGAGCAATTACTTTGAAGATAACAATATGCAACATATTAACCCTTGCTACTCTCCTATCTTGTTTTGAAATTTCGTATCATTGTTTTTATTGTTTTTTCTCTTTAAAATAACATAAAATAAATATAAAATTTTAATATGGACCATATATTTCACCATGTATTAAACTAAAATCAAAATGGATCAAAGATCTAAATATTAAAACAGAAACACTTAATCTGCTGGAAGATAAAATAGCTAAAAGTCTTGAAGACATTGATGTAGGCAAGGACTTTATACACAGAACTGCAAAAGAAATAACAGCAAGAGTCAAAAAAATGGGGTTATAGTAAATTAAAAATCTACACAACAAAGGAAATAAAATTGACAGAATGGGAAGAAAATTTTTCCAGCTACACCTCTAAGGATTAGTATCTACAATATATTTTAAAAACTAAAAGAAAGTAGATACCCCCCAATCAAAAAATGGGAAACTAAAACAAATAAACACTTTTTAGAAGAAGAAATACAAATGGCTAACGAATCCATGAAAAAGTTGTTCAGCCTCACTGGCCATTAGAGAAATGCAAATTAAAACAACACTGAAATTCCATCTCACTCCAGAAGGAATGGTAATCATCAAGAAGAAACCAGATAATAGCAAATGTTGGCAAGGGTACAGTGAAAAAGAAACACTTCCACATTGCTAATGGAAATGTAAATCAGTACAAATGCTATGGAAATTAGTATAAAAATTCTCAAAAAAATAAAAATAGAAATTCCACTTCACTCAGCTTTTTCCCTTTCTAGGTATGTTCCCAAAAGTATTAAAGATAGCATGTTACAGCGATACATATATACCCATGTTTATAGTAGCACGATTCATAATAACTAAATCCTGAAAGCAGCCTTTACATCCATCAAAAGATGAATGGACAAAGAAAATGTAGTATCTATACATAATAGACTACTACCCACAAAGACTGATAAATTTGAGACATTTATAGGAAAACAGGTGACTCTTAAAAACATAATGTTAAGTGAAGTAAATCAGACACACAAACTTAAATACTGTATTATTTCTCTCATATGAGAAACACAAAATACAACAAAGTAAAGGGAAAAAGGGACTGATGAATGAAAACAGGGAGACTGATCTACAAGTGAAAAGAGAACTAAATGTTTGAGGAGAAAGTGGGGAAAGGGGCCAGGGACTTAGCTCAGCAGCACATTGCCTGCCTGGCAAGTGTGAGGTAGTGAGTTCAATCCCTGGTACCAAAATAATAATAATAATAATAATAATAATAATAATAATAATAAGGAAGATAAAGGAAAGTGAAATTATTTGGGATGTTTCATGTATACATATCAATTACTCACAGTGAATGTAATCATTATATATCACAGACATGAACTAACAACATATAAGCAAAATAGGAGGAGGGGCACCAGAAATGGAGGGTGAGAGGAGAATGAGGAAAGGGTGAGGAACAAAAAGAATTAAAGTGTGCTAAGTACATATACCTGTATTCCCTAAGATAAATATAAATATTATGTACTACAAACACATTAATAAAAATATTTTTAAAGGGCTGGAGCTCAGTAACAAGTAAAGCTATTGTCTAGCATGCACAAGGTCCTGGGTTCAGTCCCCAATAAAAAGAAAAAAGAAAGAAAGAAAGAAAGATTGAATGATTAAAACCAAGGGAAAGAGGTTGAAGAGTGAGTAGAGGAAGGTTTAAAAAAAAAGAAGAATCAAGTTATACCATGTACATTCCCTATGATGACTATCGTCATTATGTATACTTAAAATGTACCAATAAACTTAATTAATAAAAAAATTAGAAACAAACATCTGTGAAGCACCTCGAACATTTTCACTGAGTTATGAAGAACACCACTTGAAAAAATGTGCTTTTCTCCAGAGATGCAGCTCAGAGCCACAGTACTTGCTTGATAAGCACAAATTGAGAGTTTGATTCCCGGTACCAAAACAAAACAAAAAAGTTTTTAAAACGGGCTTTTCAATATAAACAGTTCTTAAGGTAATTCAATTTTTAATATTCTATATGTCTACAAAATTGATCTGAATCCTTTTATTAAGGAAAGACAGGAAGGTAGATATGGGGGAAGAGAACCAAGAGATGGAGGGAAGGGGAAGGAGGAGGGGAAATAAAGAGAATTAAGATGTGTTATTTGCCCATACCAGCTCCCCAGGAGGAGTGTAACCACTATGCATTGCAAAAAATACTAGTAAAACTTTTTTAAAAATTATGTCATTATCTTCAAATTTTTAAATGCTAAGAAAACGGAAGCTATGTTTCCTTAATAATCATCAAAAATGGAAGAAGGCTCATTTGATCTCACTGTCTTCTCTGTAAAGAAGGGCTTTGCCTTTGCTGCCTGTTCAAAATCTAGAGAGCAAAGGCAGCAGGGGGAAGTCATCAGGTAGGGAATGGCTATGTCTGCCACTGTCCTGCACAAACAAAATTAAAAGTCAGAAAACACAAACTTTCAAAATACAGATTTGAACCATGTGCTAACTCCAGTGTACCCTTGCACCTACCGTATCATTTTATGGTACTGGTGGAGACTGAACCTTGTTCAAACTCAGTAGACTTTCTTCCAATCCTATTACGCCTTCCAAGACGAAAGGGTCACACCATTTTTAAAAATCCCCCACCCACATTTTGAATTCTGGTAGAGTAAGTAGCCATTCCCTTCTCTCGAAGCATGAACACCTAGTTGAGAACACCACTGACTGTTGGGTACCTTTGCCCACCCACGTCACACACACTTTCACTTGCGCATATATAAAATTGTGCAACTCCTTGCATAAGGAAACCTAATTACAAGGCAAGATGCCTCTACTAGCTGTAGCAGCAAGTCTATTTATGGACACCCTTCCTTAGAGACTAGCTTATATCAAAACGAGACTGCCAGCCACACAAGGAAATTACCCGCAGAAGCTGCTCTGGAACTATCTCAAAAGCTGTGCAAAAAAATTTTTTTAAAAACCCTAAAAATTCAGTGAGTGGGCAGCCAGTGTGGTGGTTAAGCAAGTGTCAATTCGATTGACTTGGGAGCCGTAAAGAGATCAGTAATGAACACTCCTGGGTGTATCTAGGTAAGTCACGGAGGCAAGACCTTGAGTACTAACCTGGTTCCTGGCTCTTTCCTCTCTGGCACTCTGTCCTTGTTTTGCTTCTCTGCCTCCATGAACGAAGCACCTATGCGCTGCCACATCCTCCTGCCATGACATGGAGCCAGCCAGCCATGGACTGAATCCCCCAAAACTGTGATCCAAAGTAAACCTCTGCTCCTTAAACTGTGGGTATTAGATATTGCATCTCAGCAACGGGAAAACTAATAGATATAGTGAGTACTGCTCATCTCAAAGAGAAGTTGTTTGTTTATTTTCAAGTCCATTTGATTTCAAGAAGAAAAATTTAAAAACTAAAACAAATTTCAAAACATATCAATCAAGGGCTAACAATGGCACAGACATTGCACATTGTCATCCCCAAATCATTCACCCAGAGCACAAGACATCTGCATTCAATTGTCCAAACACTACCAGCACAAATCTTTCAAAGAGAAGTTTTGATGATACCTAAAGATTACAAATTTACCAGAATGAGGACGGCAATAATATATATCAACTAAGAAGTTAAGCTGGTCATGGTGACGCACACCTGCAATTCCAGTACTTGGAAGGCTGAGGCAAGAGGATCAAAGTGAGTTCAAGGATGACCCGGGCTACACAATGAGTTCAAGGCCAACCTGAACTACAATGTGAGAGCTTATCTCAAAAATGTTAAACTCGAGTTGAGGTTGTAGTTAGAAAGTTACTATTTATTTTATTTGGTATTCTCTATAAGTGAACCTAGAGGTCATCAAGTCCAATTCCCCCCATGCCATTGTTCATTTTCTAGTCAGTAAGAAAAAACATTAAGAAATTGATTTAAAAATTGTATCAAATACAAAGTCCCTTATTTTCATCAGAACAACTAGTTGGTAAGACAAAGATGAGTTTGTTGCTTGCAGTTTCAAAGGAGTGTCCCACCTCAAAAGAATCTTACAGTTACTTGGAGGAGAAAGGGCAAGATTCAGTTTATTCAGATTTTGAAGTCTTATTTAAAGCAGGTCTATTAGCGCAGGGGTGGGAGACACGGGGTATGCTTCATTAGGACTGGGTAAGGATTCTGATGGAATATTATGATGAGTAGAAAGAGAAAAGGGATAATTTTGAGACTAGAAGCTCAAAAGTCTTGGGATGTGTGAACCACTGATGTTTTCTATTGAAGAGTTAATGGATCTTTCGTAAAGTTCCTAGAAGAGGGATAAAGTTATTTCCTGTAGTGAGCAATATTTATTTTCTTGTGAAAGAATCTCCTGGAATAATAAACTTAAGAAGTTGGGATGACAAATATTAAAAGCAAGTTAATATAGACAATAACTTGTGTAGGGATACTTTCAGTTATCACTGTAATGAGCCCAGAGAAGAAAAGATGGATTTCAACAAGCTGTTAAAAATATCTGTGGATAAGATGAAGCAATGTGGCTTGCTTGATTTTCTAGTAGCCCTAGTTGAAACATCAGCTAAGCGTGTCATTGATAGGATTTAAATTCCAGGAACTGAACTGGGAGAGGGCCAACAAAAAACAGGAAGGTTCAAATTTTAAACAAATTTTTTAAAACTGAAAGTTAAGCTGAAAAATAAAGGTCACTTGGGAATTCTGGAGACAGGATCAAAGATAGAAATAAGGAGGGAAAGGTCCTAAATAGGAGCAAAAGAAAGTGCAACCTGACTCCAGGAAATGGGAGGGTGCTGAACTGATGATCACTAATTTCACTTATAGCAAATACAAAATAAAATACATACAAACTTCCAAAATACAACTTGAACTCCAGTTTGACTTCCTTCTCCTCCTCCGCCTCCTCTTCTCCTCCTCCGCCTCCTTTTCCCCCCTCTTTCTCCTTCTCCTTCTTTTTCTTGTAGCTCTTTTGAGACAAGGTCTCCCTGTGGAGTTCAAGCTGGCCTTGAACGCACTATGTAGCCCAGGCTGGGTTCAAATTTCTGGCGATCTTCTTGCTTCAACCTTCTGAGTGCTGTGATTACAGGTGTCCACCACCAGCACAGTTTAACTTCTTAGTTGATGTATATTATTGCCATTCTCATTCTGGTCGATTTATAACCTGCAAGCACCATCAAAAATAAGGACCTAGATGTTTGCTGGGATTTGAGTGCAAGTATCTGAGACTTCACTTCATGACTTCCAGATGCCTAAATCACACTAGCTTAAAGGTGTAGGATCCAAGCAGAGAGGTATTCCAAATCTCATCCCAACTCTCAAAAATCATCACTATTTAGGCCTCTCCCTGTCAAACACTAGGTTGGGTCTGGGACTTAATGTCTGTTTTGTACAGAGCGTGGCGTACTTGGGAAACTTTCAACATGGAAGAGGACCTACTTCGCATGAATTCATAAATACTTCTATCACTCAGGCACTTACCCCCACCGCAGGGGTTGGAAGAGTCCAGCTCACAGTTGAATGTCTAGTGCTTCTTCTGCTCCACGCTCTTGCTCCCCAGCTCCTTGAAGGACAGGTCGTCGGAATGAGGAGACAGGATGTGCAAATTCGACAGTCTGAATTTGTAGGCATTTTATATTCGAATAGCTCTGTGATCTTGAGTCCATTAAAGAAAGAATCTTCAGCTTTTTATAAGGAGCAAGTGGAGTTAGTGGGACACAACTGCTAAGAATAAAGAAGCTGCAGGTGAAGCAATGAACTGGTGAGAGTTGTAGCCCTACTCTGCTCCCATTTCGTGTGCCCTTATGACACAGAGATTCAGACATTTTGCCCAAGGTCCATGTTTTCGTTTTTTGAGCAGGAACTTTAAATGCAGTTGCAGCCATTGTTTTTCCTGTATTTGGGAAATATAGAAGTATGGGTTACAAATATAGACTTATGCAGACAACCACTATATTTATCCACTTGATGAAAGAAGAGCAAAATTCTCTGGGAATGGCTAGTTTCTGGTTTTCTGAAAATGGTGGAATTGAACTAATAGATTTCCCAACTATGTCCTACAATTCTTTTCTAATATCTTTGCATAATTCATTTGCCATAATTCCAGATATGCAAAAGTAACATAGGGTTTACTCCAAAAGTGAATCCTTCCACATGGCGTGCTAGAGTTAGAACAGCTCTCCAGTCCAGGACCTACCGTATCTGAGAGTGTTTAATCGGGAGTCATTTGGGGAAGGATTCGTTTGTTTAAGACTGAGATGCAGAACAACCATACTTCAGGGTTCCCGGGGTCACCCTACCACAGTGACTGGGTGGCAGATGGCCACAATAAACAGGTGTAGGGCAGGCACGGGCCAGACATAGACCCCCTGAAAGGTTTAAGCTCAGTCAGGGAAAGGCACTTGTGAGCTGAGAAGTGAGGCTATTCATCTTCAGCTTTCAAAGGGGGCTGGGAATTAAAGTGTTGGCATTTAGTCCAGCAGAGTGCTCCATCTCCTCACCCCATTGCCTATATCCAAAACAAAGCCCAGTGTTTGCTTTCTCTGTCTGCCAAAGTCATCAGGAGTACACCGTGGCTCGGATGGTTGCCACACTCTAGCATGTAGGGAGAGGCCTCCACGGCAGGAGAGAGGCATGACCACAAACCAGCAGGTCACAAAGCCAAGTGAAGAAAGCCATGACTTGAGGCACACAGAGGGACCTGGAAACTGGGAGCAGCTGCAATGAGCACAGTTTTAGCACAGTTTAGATGAGAGATCACCGAGTGATGCTACCCAGCAAGAAAAGTGCAGGACCCAACATTCCCACCAAAATACGCGAGTGTGAAGCAAAGTAAGTCTTAGGAGTGAGTATCTCTCCCCCATATCTGGTAGATTCCAACGCTGTAGGAAAAGAAATGACTCATTAAAAAACATGGGGGAATTTTCTTCACCCATTTCTCTTTTTCTTCATTGGTTTTGGGGGAGTTTGGACACTCTTTCTTTCTTCCTTTTCTCTTCCTATTCCTTCTCTTTTTTCCTTATCTTGCTGTTTTTCTTTTTTCTGTGTTTTTTTGAGACAGATTCTTGCTATGTAGTCCAGACTCACCATGAATTTAATCTTTAGATATTTAGTTGATTCTATGCTATTATTGTTGAATTTTTTTTCTTTTGTTAATGGTGCTATAGTTGGTACATTTAAAGCATATTTACTGTATGTCAATATTTCATTTGTCTTTGTGTCTATATTATAATCACAGATCTTTTTTTTTTAAGGCTGGTGCAACCTTTTCTTGGTTTTTATGCTATGTCAATGTTTGTTGAAAGTATGTATATACAACCGAAGTGACCAATATAGAGAAGTGTCAGAAGTACAAGATAGGGCTGATTGAGATGACCATATCTAAGAGAGATCTTTAAAACAACATGAGAGAGTCAGTACCATTCTTGGACTGCAGGGGAGGAGACAAGACGTCAACGAGAAGCTAAGACCTCCTGTGAGTTTGCACCATGAATAGGCTGACTGGGGAAGAGCTGGACACCAGCCCCTTCTAGTGCGCGGGCAGGGAGACAAGAAAAGCCAATGACCCTTGACCCCGTCATAAGTGACCAGCTGATCTGGAGAAACACAGGCTGTAATTATAGCTAATGAGGTAAAAGTCAACTTAATGCTTTGCTGTGTAAAGGATTGCATTTAAAACTTAATTCAATGCTAAAGTCTCCTTAAGGGACTCAAGTTAGAAAGCTAACAGGGATTCAATAATATACGAAAGAAAATTTAGTTTTTAAAATGTACACATAAATGCCAAGGTGATCAATCAAAAGTCGATATTCATAGTAATACAGTGTTTAATGTTTCACTGACTTTGCAGCCCTAAAACTGGTTAGTCCAGTCATCTATTAAGAGGATAACAATATACAGTGTAGCATAGACAGGGCTCTCCTTCTGAAGGTGGTGGCCATTTTTAATTCCCTATTATCTTGTTCCAAAATCCTGCATCATTCTCATTGGGGTTTTTTTTTTTTTTGCATTTTATTCTGTTTTATCTTGTTTGATTTTATTATATCTGATGGCATGGGCAGCTATTTCAAAGGTAACAATATATATTATGATAGTCATTTTGGATTTACTATTGCCTTGTTTTGAAGTCCTGTATTGCATTTATTGTTTTGGTTTTATTGGCTCTAATCTGTTCTGTTTTGTTTGATTTTACTATGTCTGAAGGTATCTGCAGCTATTTTGAAGACAACAAAAGGCATTATGGTAACCATTGTTGATTTCCTATTATCTTATTTTGAAATCATGTCACTTACTCATGATTTTGTTTTGATTGGTTTTATTCTGTTTTATTTTGCTTGGTCTTATTCTCTTTAAAATAAAATTTAAAATAAAAATTACCAAAAAAAGAGAGTGAAAACCTAGATCCAACAGCTGCTTGATGATACAATGAAAACTAATCTAAGATTAATTGGAATTAGTGAAAAATCACAAGATAGCACAATTGGGCCTAAAAACCTTTTTACAGAAATAATGCCAGAAAACTTTCCAAATATGAGGAAAATTTTAACATACAAATAAATTAGGCATAAAAAATTTTAAAGTTTAAAAATTAAAGAAAAAATGAGTAAGTTAGGCATATAGAACCCCAAATAGCCATGATCAGAAAAGAAGCTCTCCATGGCACATCATAGTTAAAAGTCCAAAATCCAAGAAAGACAGAATTTTAAGAACTTTTAGAGAAAATCAACAAATAACTAACAATGGCAAATCCATTAGAATTACAACATATTTCTCAACACAAACCTTAAAGACCAGCAGAGCTTGGAGTGCAATGTTTCAAGTCCTGAAAGAAAAGAACTTCCACTCCAGACTGCAAAACTATCTTTTAAAATTGTTAGAGAAGTAATAGATTTCCATGGTAAAGAGCACCTGAAGAGATTCATGACCACCAAACCAGAACTCAAAAAAATTCTCAAGGATGTCCTAGAAAGAGACAATAAGGCTAACAATACCAAAGGGTCCAATGAAATGAATACACCAGATAGGGTGAATGGTTAAGTAAAACAGGAAAAAAACGAACCAGTACCATAAAAATAATGCAGTGGCAGGAATAAGTAAATATCCTTCAGTAGTAACTCAATGTAAATGGGCTCAACTTACCAATTAAAAGACACAGTCTGGTGTGTCAAATCAAAAAAGAAAACCCAATGGTATGTTGTATACATGAAACACACTTAATGCAAAAAGAAATTTATAGATAAAATCAAAGGATGGAAAACAATATTTCATGCAGTGGGGGCCCCAAAGAAGCAGGGGTAGCTGTCCTGTTCTAGACAGAATGGTCTTCAAGCCAAAATTAATCAGATGAGACAAAGAACACTATATATTTGTTAAAGGAGCAATTCAACAGGAAGAGATAACAATTATAAGTATCTATGCTGCAAACACTGGTGCAATCAACTTCCTAAAACAAAAATGAGTGGACATAAAAGATCAGTAAACATCAACACAATTATAGTGAGAGACCTCAATATCATAAAAAGATAATTAGAAAGTCTCAGGTCTCTCAAATTTCATAGTAAAATTAAAACCACAATATCTGCTCTAAAAATCATATACATAACACTTAATAAGAACAGAATCAAGAACTTTCACGTATTACTATGAATATCGACTTTTGATTGATCACCTTGGCATTTATGTGTACATTTTAAAAACTAAATTTTCTTTCGTATATTATTGAATCCCTGTTAGCTTTCTAACTTGAGTCCCTTAAGGAGACTTTAGCATTGAATTAAGTTTTAAATGCAATCCTTTACACAGCAATTATTTTAAAAATAATTTCATTACAGAAGTGTTGCACAGATTTGCAGAAAAATGAGCAGATCTGGAGATCATCATGTTGAGCAAAGTAAGTCAAACTCAGAAAGACAAATGTTTTCTCAAATATGTTGGACCTAAAAAAAGGTGATACGTAAAAGGGAGACTATTCTGGGTAGTAGGGACATGGGTAATAGAGGAATGGACATGATCAAAGTATACTAAACATATTGAGCCCTCTCCCTCCCCCTAAAGTATGAAACTAGGGGAAGACAGCAGAGGGGTGACAGGAGGGTAAAAATCACCAAAATATATTATGTGAATGTATGAATCTGCCAAAACAAAATCGATTAATCTGTATAACAAATATGCACTAACTGAAAGATTTGGAGAGAACCATAGAATAATAATAATACTCTGTGAGTCATCTAAAATAGTCTATATCTACTTCCGAGGAAGACCAGTCATGACCACCATAGCATCAGGGTATATCTGAGGGTCGCATAAGGCAGCCTTCATTGTGACTTCTCAGACTATGGAGGACTTTAATCTTTCTAAGGATCTGTATGTCTCTCTTTTTTTCTTCTGGTGGTTCTGGGGCTCAAACTCAGGATCCTATGCATACTACACAAGTGCTCACCACTGAGCTACACCCAATCCTCCAGCTCCAGGGCCCCATATTTTAACGGGGTCTGCAGCTTGGCAAGATCTAGATTTAAGTTCTGGAATAGGTTATGAGGTCTCCCTATCTCTGAATATGTTTCCAGTTGCCCATAACCTCTCAAATATAATACATGTTTGTGTGTGGAACAGAATTTTAACTCCGAACTTGTCATTTACAATTAGTGTTCAGTGGGATAATGGTACACGTGCACAAGCAGAGGCGCTTCGTGCAGTGTTTGCCCTTCATTCATGTGTCTGCAGTGCCCACAAACACGGAAGGTTGATGAACTTGTGACGCGGAAAGTTCAGAGTCACAGCAGGACTCACAGCGAGTACAATATAGGCGCGTCACAGAAGCCATGGGTTTAATGGGGTGTTAGTAGACCTGTAAGGATTGAGAAGTAAAAGCAAAATCATTGACTTTATGTAGTGTTTGCATTGTTATGGTAAAAGGAAGGTATACATGCAAAACAAGCTACAAAATACGAATTGTGTAATGATGGTGATTCTACATAAAAAAAAGTTCTTATCTTTGCATTGCCAAGTATAAAGTTAAAAGTCATGGAGATTATTTAAAGTTTTAATTTTTCTTTATAACATTAAATAGCAAATAAAAAATATACGAGGACAAGTTGGGGGGAACGTTTTAAATATTAGTACCTTTAACAACGTTCTTTCCCTACTGTTTGAACAAAGGGCCTACATTTTCATTTTTTAGTTAGCCCTAAAAATAATGCAGCCAGTCTTGTTTTTAAACAAGGCTCCTAGTGATTCTGGTTTAAGGCTAGGCTCAGAAGCCACGGAGCCGTGTCTGGGCTTTGTTCAGGAAGACGCTGATCCCGGTGTCCCTGCCTGAAAGTGTCAAGTGGGCAGGTGCTGCCCTCTAGTGCCTCTTGCTGTTGCCTGGCAAAGCCCACGACGTCGCTGCGAGGGGACCTCTGGCCGTCTTGCTGGAAGATGCAGCCCTTGGGCCCTAACGAAGATGTCTGTAAAAGCGCTCCTGGTGAGTGGCAGCAACTACACAGCTCTGTCCCCAGCGTGTCGGTACATCTTAGCTGCTCTCTGATAATCATTTTCTGAATAGGAAGCACAAAGAAACTCTTGAAAGACTGGTCTGGAGGGACAATATTCGCAGCAGTGACACCTGTCAGAAGTTTTCATTGCAAGGCTACATGGTCCATAGCAGTTACGAATCAGCAACCGTAAGCAGTTTCATGAAGAAGTTCAGTGATGATAACTGTGGCCCTTCAGCGGGATAATGCCCTGCAGTTAACAGGTCTCCTAGAAACAAATGAGTAAGAATCCTTACAGCTGAGTGGCCTCTAGGGACTGAGTTTTTCATGGATTTCCTTACTTGCTGCTCAAGGTATGAGGCAGGAAGGACATGTGACGATCCGTGCCTACGTCACTGAAAATGACAGGCCGGCCTGTGTCCACTGCCTGGGCTTTGTTTAGGAAGACGCTGATCCCAGTGTCCCATCTACAGAGACACCCTCTGTCCGTGAGGACCAGATCAGTAAACAACCCTGTCCTGGCGGCTGCTCTACAAGTGGGCACCAGCTCTTTGTCCGCTCAGCGTGCGTGTCTAACTCCTCAGCTCCGGGACAGGAACGGAGGCCCAGGCAAGAGCCCATTCGTCTTTTTGGTTGTCTTTTTCTTATTGATTTATAAACTTCTTTATAATCTAGATCCAATCCCTTTATTGGCTGAGAACTTCGTATATTCTTCCCTTTCCGTGGCTTGCCATCACCTCCTCTTGCTGTTTTTGTTGAAAGATCTTGACTCGAATGCAATCTGTACAACGTATAGAATCTCTTTATGACTAGGGCTTTTTATGTTTTTTGAGGAAACTTTCCCTATCCTCAAGAGTAGTCTAAGGAAGATACTCCTCTATGTTATGGTTAGAACGGCGATGGCCAACCTGTGGCGTATGTGCCGCAGCGGGCTGTTTGTATCATCGAAGGCTCCAGAAGGTTCACATCACTAGCCTAGAAGCTCTGATTTTTTTTTTATGACCACAAAGAGACAAAAGTTTTTAACTGATAATTCAATCGCTACATGCATTATCACACAAAGTATGAGTAGATCAACAATTACATTAATGATAACACACTCAACATTTACATAAAACTGCTGCTCCAAGTTTTGGTGCATTTTGTGCAAGAATTTTAGTAAATAGGATGAATGAACTCACTACTGTAACTCATGAGATTCAGCTTTCAAAACAAGCACATATGCCATCTCAGAGTACTTACCGTGTCGATCCCAGCCAAGTCAATAAACTAAGTGACGGCAGGGGACCGTTAAAATAAAAGTTGGTGGTAAAGAGCACTCGGTTAAAACGTTGTTTACAAATTTTAACAACTGGACTCAGAAACCAGAAGTGCACATACCGGGAATTAACAGAGCTCCGGTTCTGCTTCCCAACTCCTACACACTGAAGAAGGCACTCTACAGTGTCTTCTCTGTTAGTATAAACCATAGCTTCAAAGCTCTAAAGAAATACAAGGGAAATTCATAGAAAAGGCTTCTGAAATAAGATTTTCCCTCTCAAGATTAAACTAATACGATTTTCCTTAAATTACAAAGAAACTATCCAAAGGCGGACCAGGTAAAGAAGCCAGACCACCATTCAGTTTTGCTGGCTGGGTGGACACAGGTATCACCTAGTTGATGGGGGGTCTGGGCTCAGTGGCAGCTCTGGCTTGCAGCAGGTGTAGATGAGAGCCTTGGGTTCCCTGGGGTTGTGTCTTGAGCACGTGGGGCTGAGGTGGGTGTGGGCTACACAGCTTTTAAGAAACCTGCCAGCTAAAAGGAAGGTCTCTGAGTCAGGTCTACCTTTCAGAATGCTGGTAGCATGGCAAAAGAAACGGGTTAAACCAAACTCATGAGTGAAATACATCAGACTCACATGTGTAAACATAAAAAAAAAATTAGGCGAGAGGGCTGGGGATTTAGCTCAGTGGCATAAGCGCCTGCCTTGCAAGCATGTGGTCGTGAGTTCGACCCCCGGTACCGATAAAAAAAAATAAAATAAAACAAGGCGAGGAAGTCTTTCTCACCACTTAATAGACCCCTCAGAACTACCCTGTGGTACATCCAGTGCAAGGAAATCCTTGCCTGGTACTTTTAAGGGCATGCAAATGAGGCATTTGACAATGACATTTTGAAAAAAAACAAACATAAAAACCCATGCCAAACCAGGTGTAGAGGTGCATACTGTAAACCAGTGACTCTGAGGCTGAGGCAGGAGGGCAAGGCCAGCCCGTCCCAAGGAAGAAGATGAGGCTATCCCAAGTTCGAATAGGAAAAGCAATGTGCCACCAAGTTACTGTGAGCAGGCCGGGATCTTGGCCTCTGGCTTCAGAAGCTGTCAGTCCGGTTGGGAAAACGCTGAGGGAGATGCAGCCAACAGCAGTCTAATGAGCGGACACCAATTCACTCACTTTCTCAACCCCTCCCTGGAAGACAATTTTCACAAACCTGGTTCTAACCAAGTATTCAAGAGTTACGTGCAGGGTGGAATTTGTCTTCTTTGCGGAATAGTGAGTGATCCAAAGAGGGCAATGGCTTCTCATTTTCTGTCCCCCATGGAAAATACAAACATCATTTCTTCTAGAATCTAACACACTGGCTTCTTCAAAATGCGTGACTTTATTTCCCCACCTGGAGGCCACACATTATAAGGCTTAAACACTGACAGTCACGTGATTTCTCCAGTATGCTCCAAGACTCCCAGAAGCTTGCCCGGACTTCACAGCCAGAAGAGCCATGAGGTTTCAAATATTAAAGCTTTCTCCACAGCCACAAGTTCCTTTGACATTTGGTTGCTAAAGGCAAACTCACTGGATAATTTGTCTTCAATTCCATTTCTGCTCCTAAAAGTACCAAGGTGTGCTTCTTTCCAATGAACTCTGACTCCTGGGAAAGTGTGGCAAGCACTCACCACTTGAACAACTTCTTCATCAGAATCTCCTTTTGCCTTCGTGTATTCTAGAGTGTAGGGAAGGCCATTAAAGCCTGTGATTCAGACACAAATTTCAAACCTGCATGCCAGGCTTATCTTTTTAAGGTGTTTTATCTTGTTTACTGAAGGAGGCGTCAGTGTGAGGGTCACACAGGTGAGCTCACAGCCTGGATAGTGGTCCGGACCAAGGAAGCCAGTATCTTCACCTTCCGGACACCCAGCTCCCTCAGCCTGGACCCCAGAACCCTCAGCCCAGACCCTGGAACCCTCAGCCCCTGTCCACAGGCACAGTGGGTGCACTGACACTAGAAGTTTTCTTGTCTTGACCACCCTAGAGAAACAGGCTGGGTCTTAGTCCATTTCCTGTTGCTATAGCAGGCTAGCACAGACTGAATAATTTATAAAGAAGTTGGTATATTTAGTTCATGGTTCTAGAAATCCAAGAGTAGGGCACCAGTATCTACTTGGCATCTGGTGAGGGCCTTCCTGCTGAATGGCAGGAATGACATGGCAGAGGCAGGAGAGGGAAGGCTAGCCAGAGGGAGACAGATCACTTTTATAACAAAGTCACTCAGGCAGGAATTCATGAATCCACTAATGTCTCGATCCGTTCCTTGGATGTAAAAGCAATAGAAAGCACAGCCAACTTGTTCTTATCTAAAAGCTTTCAACCTGTAAATAGAATCATTCCTTGGCAACCATGGGAAAATTGGTTTCAGGGTCACACACACACACACACACATGCAAATATCCAAGTCTGATGATATTCAAATCCTTTTTATATAATGCTACAGTATTTGTGTATAACTTACATACATACTCCTTTATCCTTTAAATAATCTCTGGTTTACCTATAATACTTGATACAATATAAATCCTATCTAAATATACTGTATTATTTAGATGATGATTAAAAACAGCCTGTACATCCAGTACAGACACAAACTTTTTTTTATTTTAAAGATAGTAAAATCCAACAAAACAAGACAATGCAGCGAAACTGGTACAGAACTTTAAAGCAGGATACTAAGAAAACAATAATAGCTACCATAGTGTATCTCATTATCTTCACAATAGCTGTCCATTCCATCAGGTAGAACAAAATCAAACCCAAAAAAGAACACTATAAAACCAATTAAAACAGAATATTGAATAAAGCAAAACAGTGAAAACAATATTTGACTTCAAAGACAAGACAGAAGGAAATCCCCCATATTGGCTGTATTTCATACTGTCATCCTCCCAAGAGATGCTCAGACCTCTGGCCGCAGGTCAGCATAATCAATCCAACACTACAAGCATTCAGTTGCTTTATGCACCTTAGGTGCTATCACTTCAGCCTGTGCTCTGAACAATCCAGCTGCTTGGGAGGAGGGGCACTGGCGGGGCGGGGTGGGGGGGGGACACGGACGGTGTTCGATTCTCCGCGCATGTGCCGGTAGGCTCACAGGACACGCTATCTGACTTTTCTCTCCCTGGAACCCACGCGGCTGGCATGGCTTACCAGGAAGGCTGGCTAGTTGATTTCTTGGTTGGTACAAATTTTTTAAAATATTTTTTATCTATACCTAGTGACTACAAGAATGTGGAAGCCATGGATAAGGAGGGCGAGCTGTATAATCTTTGGTTAGTTGATCTGCCTTATCAGATTTCTTCTATTTCTTGTTTGAGGAAGGTTTTTGTGATGAATGGTGCTTAATGTTATCAGGTTATTTTCTACATATATCCACATGATCATATGGTTTTCCTTCTGTTTATGTGAACTGCATTGATTTTTAAAATCTTAGACTAGTTTTGTACTTCTGAAATAAGTCCAATTTGGTTCTAGTGTGTTATTTTTATCACCTTTGGGTTTGATTCAGGAATATTTTGTTAAGCCTAGAATGTCTATGTTCCTACATAGGATTAGCCTGTGATTTCCTTCCTATGTGATTTCTATACTATGGTTTTCGGGCTTTGGGATGCTGTGGCTGGTACCTTAAGTAGAGGCAGTGACAACCCAGATTATCATCGTCCAATCAGGGCCTGACAGGACTCGGAGTGGATTCACTCTCTGCGGGGTTTTCCTAGCCCCAGGTCATACATGTGGTAATAGCACTGCCCTTCACCATCAGCCAAAAACCTGTGGTATTTACCAGAGTCCTTCTTTACAAGGCCCTGGATTCCAATTTTTGTTCCACCATCCTATAAATCTGTAGTTTTTCTTTTCCTCAGCTTCTTTATTCTTGTCACTAACAATAGATTTAAGGAGGAAGCATAGCCCAGAGTCTCAGGTTCATCTTGTAAGCTCCCTTCTCACCTAAGTCTTGACCCCCCACTTGCTCAGAGCTTCCAACAGATTTTAAAATATATTTTGTCAGTCATTTCTAGTAGTTCTGAGCAGAAGGAATGATCTGAATAAACTTATCCTATCACTGCATTGAAGGATCCCTTACTTGTTACTTTGGAAATGCTTGTTTTAAACTATAGACGTATAGTATCATATTCAGAAAAATGGGAAAAATATACTCACACCATTCCTCCCTGGTCTTTCTCTCAGAAGTACCTTATTACATGGCTGTACTCTTTGTTCTCGGATAATTTCATATATTGATTTTCTCCATAACCTTATTCTAATCAGCATTTCAACCCAATATCATTTCCCTCAAAAAGTATTAAATTCTATTTTCCTTTCTTTCTTTTTCTTTTTTCTTTCTGTTGTTGTTGTTGTTTGTTCATTGTTCTCCCAAGAGAACATCTATTTCTTACACTCCTGTGAACCAGCTGGCGCACAGTGAAGCTCACTGAAGGGGGAAAACAGTGTAGTCTCCCAAGTGGTCCTCTTGGCCAGTGGAGCTGTGGTCCAAGGAACCAGGTGCACGGGAGTAGTTAGGGGAGGTCTAATCAGTATTAACAAAACCCCACGGAGGGGACCTGACCTTCAGCCTACTTCAACTCATCCCAACTTCCCTTCTACGTTGGTATGGAGCATGGTCTGACAGCTGCTCCTTGCTGCAGCCCCTACTCTGCCTCTCCATGGTTCATTAGCGTCCATGCCAGCACCACTACCAGCTTCTGCCCATGCCTGTTATTTACCAAGTGACCTTGCCTCTTCTTGCCCCTGCTAACGAATTTCTGTCAAGCAATAAAAAGCCATTGGCTCCCTGTTCAACTCCTGTCTGGCTGATGGTACAGGTGATTAATGAGCACATTGTGGATCTGGACAAAACAAATCTTGCCAAGCCCATTGACTGGAAATGCCCCGCACCAGGACCACCTGAATTTGGCAAGAACTGTTCTTTAGAGCAGCAGCTCTCAACCTTTCTCCTGTCCTGCTATATTTGAAAATGATATCGGGTATACAATTTCCAGCTTATATGCTCTAATTGAAGTCTCCCTCACACAGCAAAACATCTGTTGCTTGGAAGTGAATAAAAGGGGCATATTCTAAACTGAACTCATCTTTGTTTTTCATGAGAGAAAACATGAAGATTTTAAGATGATGTTATTTGGTAGCAAATCAAAGTCTTGCAGCTTCTTAAATTTTTGGCTCAGCATTTACCATCAATTTTAAGAAGCTCTTAGCACGTATTTCTTCTAATATTTCTTTTGTCCCATCGACTCTCTTCTGCTTTGGGGATCCCAATTACACTATTATGTCAGGCTATCTGGTGTTGTGTCACAGCTCTTAAATGCTCTGTGCTGGTTTGGTTTGGTTTCTGTGTTTATTTTTTCCACTTTTATATTCGTGTTTCCATATGAATAATTTCTACTAGACTATCTTCAGTTTCACTGATTCTTTCTTCTACTGTGTCAGGACACTGATGAGCCAGGGGCTGGGGATATAGCTCAGCGGCATAAGCACCTGGCAAGTGCAAGTTCCTGAGTTTGATTCCCAGTACCCCCCCACAAAAAAAATTCTGATGAGCCTAAAAAAAAGCAACTTTTATGTCTATTACCATATTTCTATTTCCAGAATTTGAATTTTATTATTTCTTTGAGTTTCCATTTCTTTGTTGAAATTACCCATCTGATCAGAAGAGCTGTCTCAAAATACTTTGCCAAAAGATAAACATCTGTTGTAAGGCATTAAAGACTGATTTAAGTAGTTTGTATGCTTGAAAAAAGGCAGCACTTCTCTTCTGCTGGGACTTCAGTGTTTGAGACTGGTTCAATCCCGTCAGCTGTGTTTAGGTTTTGTTCTTACTACATTCCTGTCAGGGCACCCCAGGCTCCAAGTTTCTCTAATGTTACTTTCTGTTTATGATTCAGGTGGTCTTGATGAAAATTTTTTCAACGTGTGTCCCACCCTTGATTTACATGTGCCATTTGTGCTGTTGAAAGACTCTCCCTGCTCTGGACGTAGACGGCTATTGCTTCTTATTCAATGCAGCTTGGTTGCTGGTGGTGGTAGTGTTGTCAGGTGACAGGTTTAAACAGACACTGTGCCCTGGGTCTCAGGGACAGAACCTTCTCTGTGAGCCTGCCCCACCCTCAGCCAGCAGGCTTCTAATGGTCTGAGGGTCAATGGATGGAAAGTGCTTCTGTTTTGTTTCTGTTTTTCTTTTCTGTGGATGCCATGAATCTTCACCAATGTATGATTTACTGCGCAGTGACAGGGTTTACTGACTTTATCCAGCAGCTGAAGGCTTTGGTTCCCATGGAGAAGACAGAGGAAGGATCTGGGAAAGACTTGGTGCCTTTCCCTAAAGCAGTTGTTCCTCCTTTCGCCCAGGCCTATTTCACAAGAGAGACTTTCTCAGGGTTTTCCCACTCTCCTCTGTTTCTTACAAAAACACGGTAAGGCCTGTGGAAAAGCCTTGTACTGTGGGTACCAGAACTTCGGTGTTCTCATGTCAGCCTACCCTTGACCTCTAGCAATTCATTAAAACCTTTAGCTTCTTTACAAACAGCTACAAGAGAGGTGTCTAGGGGCTCCAAACACAATGTAATGCTAAGGGGATGCAAACATTAATTACCCTGGTTTGATTAGCAAATATCCTATACATGTACATACTGAAATATCACAGTGTACCCCATAAATATGTACAAATAAATTTTTTAAAGAATCTTGCTAGCTTGATGGGGATAGAGTCACCCCAAATAAGCAAGTGCGCCTGTGCCACCTCCCGTGAGGAGCTGTCTTTCCGTAGATTGCAGTTAACTGAGTTGCCTTAGAACCTCAGCTTCCTGATATATGCAGGAAAAAGTATAAATGTGCAGTCTTGGGATTGTTGTTAGAAGAGTTAGAGCAAAGCTGTTTCCAGCTTTCTTTTGTCCTAAGTGGAATCCTGAAGCTTCTGGGAAATTATTTTCTAGCTGAATTTCTGTTTCATGTACCTGAATGCAATTCTTAACTAATACCAACTTTGCTCATTGCTTAAAACTAAAGCATAGGTGGGCATGGTGGGCATGGTGGCACATTCCTGTAATCCTAGCACCTGAGAAGCTGAGGCAAAAGAATCCTTGTGAGTCTGAGGCCAGCCTGGGCTACACGGTGAGTTTAAGGCTGGTACGAACTCCAAACAAGATCCTATTTCAACAAATAACTTTTTAAGAAAATTAAAAAAAAATAAAGTCTAAATGGGCAAAAGTGTGAACAAAAACATGAAACCATGCATACCTAAGGAATTATAGAGAACCTTTTTAATATATAACTTTAGGGTGTGGGGAGCCTAAGTGTGTCTTAAAACACAGAAACCATAAATTAAAAGATTAATAAATTTAAATACATAAAATACCAATATTTCTGTGTGGCAAAAACTCACCACTGATAAATATCAAATGAAAAGCTAAGGGAAAATATCTGGAACACATAAAGAGCTAATTTTCTTAGTAGTATTGAAATATTGGATATTGAAAATATAGCTCAGCTAAGTGATGTTTGCCCAATAAATGCTTTGCTTAGGAATCTGTGGGCAAAGAATAGGAAGAGATATTCTATATAAAATTATATAAACATACCAAAAAGTAATCAAATTACCTCAAAACAAATTTATGATTGTATAAAATTCTATTTTTCACTTCTCAGATTAACAAAAATTAAAAATGTGATAATATTGAGTCAACCAGTATGAAAAGAGAAGGTTTTTGCCTAGGTGTGGTGCCCCATCCTATTATGCCCGCATTTGGGAGGGCTGAGGTAGAAGGACTGCCCTGAGTTCAAAGCCAGTCTGGGCTCAGAATGAGTTCAAGGCCAGCCTGAACTACATAGTGAGAGCTGTGTTAGAGAGTACTGGGGAATTGAGCCCAGTACTAAACCCTTGCACATGCTAGACAAGCACTAAGCTACATTCCCGGTCCTTTTTATTTTAAGGCAAGGTCTCTAAGTGTATTTGTGATCCTCCTGCCTCAGCCTCCAAAGTATCTAGGTTTACAGGCATGCAGCACTATGCTTGGCAAGAGAGACAGTGTGACATGGTTTTGTTGAGAGTGGAAATCTATACATTTGATGGACAATTAGCAATAATAACATTTATAATACACTCCTTAGATCTGTCAATTGAACTTTTAGAAATTTCTCTTACTTATAGACTGACACGTATGCAAGGATTTACATAAAAAAGGTTCCCATTCATATTATTTAATACATATACATAATTTAATATCCATGAGTGTAAGATTGAAGATAAATTGTGTGTAGTTATACTGAAGAAGGCAAGTATCAAGAAAAAATATCTAGAATATATGTCCATATATCTAAATATATGTCCATATATCTAAATAAAATAAGAAACATGAAGACAATGTCTATTGTGTTTCCATTTATGAAGAAAAACATATCCATGCATTCTGTGCTGAATGAATTCTAAAAGATACACAAAGAAAAATGTGGATGAAGGTGAGGACAGAAAAGAGACACACTATGGATGTCTGCCTTCTGCCTTTTGACTTTTGTAACATGTGTGCCTACTTTTAAAACCTGATCTTAGTGACTGAATAAAACAAATGCCAGGGCCGTCCCTCACTAGACCTCACTGCTGCTCTGCTACCGTTCCTATAACTGCTTTCTCACTGATTCACCTGCACCTCTGCTGCAGTCAGACCATTGCTGTTTCTGCATTGGTTGGTCAGTCTCCTTCCCGCCAGGAGAAGTGCTTTACCCCCAGCCTGAACTTTTAATCCCAACACCAAAAAGCCTCTCAATGAGCATGACTCTTATTATGATTTCTCTTCTTTGAAATGGGATGTTTGTAATCAGAACTTCACAAATAAGCATAAAATTCTTTTCTAAATCTTGGCTTTTGCTTTGCATAAATTAGTCTTCACAACTAGGTTTTTAAGTTCCTTGCAAACAGGCAGGAACACAACTTCACAATTTAAATGTCTCTGGATTCTTGTTCCTGAGTGTTTACCATGCCAACATGGATGGACTGAATACTGCAGGAAGAACCAGTTTCTTCAGAGATTTTCAGCCCTGGATTATTGACCTGAGACCAGTGTCACCAGAATAAGCATCTCAAGGAAATTCAGAAATGCTACTTGTGTTAGTCAGCTTTCCCATCACTGAGACAAAATACCCACAATTTAAAGGAGAAGAGGTTTATTTGGGCTCAGTATTCAGTCCGTGGTTGGTTGGCTCCAAGGCAGAGACAGCATGGCAGAGGAGCAAAGCTGCTCCACCTATGGAAGCCAAGAAACAGACAGAGGAGGGGCCTGGCGTAGGTACAGCACGCCCCTTGTGACTCATATCCAACCAGGTTCTGTCTCCTAATAGCACATCAAAGCTGCTGAACTCATTCTGCTTCGTGCTCCATGATCCAATCATCTTTCAAACATGAGACTTTGGGGAAACATTTTATATATAAACTATAACATTCCATCCCTGACCCACAAAAGGTTCCTGTCTACTTCTAAAGAGTCATCAGAGTCTTAAAGGTTCCAATATTTCTGAAAAGTCCAGATCTAAAATCTCCTCTAAAACTCAAGGCAAACTCTTAGCCTTGAGGCCCTGCAAAAATTAAAAAGAAAGTTAAATACTTCCAACACACAATCACGCATGCTCAATATTTCCATTCCAAAAGCAAGAAATGGGGAGATAAAAGGAATAGAAAGCATAGAGACCCAATAGAGCAAACATTAAATCCTGTATTTTCATATCCAGCACCCAGGGCAAGTTGTGGCAACATGTGAACTGCATAGGATTTGAGTGGCCTGACTCCAGTGGATGGTATTGCTGGTTATAGCCCACATGACCTCATAACTTAGGTTAGCATCACTCACAGCCTGTGGCATTCCTCAGGACAACCCATACTCCTGGCATCTCCAACTTCCTAGGGTCCAATCTCATAGCTTCACAAACTGCCCTTTTGGGGGCACATTGCCTGCCCCACCCCCAAAGCCTTCCTTTGAAATCTTTATGGAACTTGCATAGCCCCACTACTCGTGCATTCTGTGTGCCTGAAAAACCAACACCAGACGGATGATGTCAAGGTCCGCTGCCAGCATGGGCAGTAGCGGGTCTCACGGGACTACATCTGTAGTTCACTGAGCATCTCCATAGCTGAATCATGAAGCGAATCCCAGGGAACTATTCCTAGAGGCCTTTCCTGAGCAGCTGTCCCAGGCGCTCTCTTCTCAAATGAAGGCTTGACTGTTTCCATTCTCCAACTTCCGAGGGTTGGGCTCTGAGATGCCTTCAAGCCACCTTTCCTATTGTCTTGGCTTTCCTATCATATTTGAATTATTTTTAATGCTAATCATTGCAGCACCCATCCGTCCCAAATCTTTTCAAACCATTCACCTCTGCTTTTTTTCTCCTGGTACTCTCTGCAGATCTGGTTAAAAGCAGTAAGCAGTACTCATACCACAACCCAAACACGGCCTTGAAATTTTCACTGCCAGATCAATTAGTCCACTACTTTTAACCTCAGTCTCCCAAAAAGTCTCAGCATATGGGCAAAAATAGACGAACTTTTTCCCCGAATATAACACACATGACCTTTAATTCAGTTGCCAATGGAGCCTTTGTTTCCAACTGAAACTTCCTTACCTTGGCCTTTATAGTTTGTATTCCTATCAGCCCTCTGAGTTTCTGAGCGTCACCCAAATTCATCCATCAGGCTCTGTTTACCACATTCAGCATTCTCCAACCTGCATCTTCAGAACTTTGCACATATCCACAAACCAGTTCCAAAGGCCTCTAAGCTACATGGTCAGGTAGAGTCACAGCAATGGCCCCACGCTCAGTACCACTGTCTATATTAGTTAGCTTTCTGAGTCAATCAGCAAATCAGCCAGAGTAACACACCCAAATGAGGAATATATTGCTTCTAAAACCCAAATAGGCTCATTATGCATTGTGGCTCTTTCTCGGTTGTAGGAGGGGCTGGATGAAACAATTTATCCTCTACCTTAGAAGGACTATCTCTGCATGTCCCTCACAAATATAGAAATTTCACTGAGTTAGAGGGCCTTAAAGATAAGTTGGGCTGGGAAAGTGACTGTGGTCTAGGGAGCTGTGGCCACCTCAGGGCCGGGAAACCAGAAGCAAGAGCGTCTCCTGAGATCCGCGCCATGCTGAAACTTAGGGCGCGGAGCCAACCAGTAAGCAGCCTGCCGCCCTGGAAAGTGACTGTGGTCTGGGGAGCTGCGGCCACCCCAGGGCGGGCAAACCAGAAGCAAGAGCGTCTCCTGAGATCCGCGCCATGCTGGAATTAGGGCGCCGAGCCAACCAGTAAGCAACCTGCTGCCTACCGGGGTGCAGGCTTAGAATCAAACATACCACATCTCCCCCCCCCATTAACAATTGGGATCCAGGGATCTGGGTATCTCTTAGCAGGTGACCATATTTGGTACAGCAAGTTGGGGGAGTTTCCTTCTACTATCTCTGAAGGCAGATATTTTTATCGCTGTTTTGCTTTGTCCTGATTAACGGTGTTGCTGTATTCAATACTCTGTGTTGATGTGTTCTATAATGTGTATTTCTTTGATTTTGCTGTACCTAGTAGAAGAACAACTATTGTGAAGACAACGAGGTATACAATGTTGCCTGTTACTGTTGTCCTGGTGACCTGCTGTGATGTTCTGTGCCAATTTCACTATACTGTCTCAATTGGCTTTATTCCATCCTTTTTTTTCTGTT
>PVJX010006306.1:0-78657 GCA_004027295.1 Dolichotis patagonum
TATGCATGGCTTTATACTATTGTGTTATGTTTGATATTATTATAATTGAAACTATGCTCAACTATAGCAGAGTAAGAGATATGGCGTTAGATACTGTTGATGTCCAGTTGACTTAATGTAAAGTACTGTGTTGCCTATGTTGTCCTCTTCTGATCTGCTCTGTACTGCCCCCTTTTGTTTTATTCTCTTTTAAATAAAATAAAATAAAAAAAAAAGAAATTAAGGATTGAAAGATAACCAAGTTTCTAGGCATCAGTTCATCACTTGTAATGCAGAAATGACAGTAACAGTAAGGTTGTTGTGAGGAGTAAATAATCCACTACTCATAACAAATTGTGAGAGTACCTGGGACCCAGCAGGTAGCTGCTGCGGTTGTCCCCCTCCATGTTGATGTTTAGAGACTAACCCAGAGAGGTGAATGGATGTGAACACAGAACATGACTTTTGTGCCAGCCAAGGCCTCCCAGCTCTGGAGCTCACCTTCACCCTGCTACAAAGGAACAGGATTCAAGTGTTCCTGGCTGATATGCTTTGTTTAAACAAAGCTTCTGAGTTCTTCCTCTGAGTGGAACTCAGGAAAGACACCCAGGTGCTAGAGTTCCCAAAGCCAATAGGGTATCAGACAAGAGGAAAGTAAGCAGGAAGCCTGCAGGGAAGGGTAACATGCCTTTCAGCAGGGCTTTAAAAGATGGCCAGGAAAGTGCCTTCAGAATGTGCTGGAATGTGCAGGCATTTTTGCCCACGGGACAAGGATGGCGGAAGGATAGTATAAACAGATGCGGAATTCGGCATACACCAGCTTTAAGGCTCTGAGAATGGCCCAGTCTTGTGTTAAACATGCACACTAGATCCTAGGTTAGCCACCTCCCACTCCTGTGGTCCTGAGTAGGGTCGGATCCTCCCTGTGCCTCACTCTCCTCATTGTTAAAATATTCTCAGCGATATTCCTTTTTAACAATTTTCCTACTACACAGCTACTGTGCCAAGTGTTATTTAAAATTAAGATTCTATGAGTTGCTCATGACTATAATGGTTATTATTATTTAAACAAATGTGAAAACTGAGGCCTAAAGAAAGTCAAAAGAATCCTCAAGTTCTCATACTAAGCCAGAAGCCAAATTTCAGTTTTTTCCACCCAGTATCCTGCCTCCCTGTTATGGAGATGAATAGAGATAATAGGGAGAAAGGACTGGATGCTGGGGCTGCAGTAAAAACATAACAGAGACTGGGTGGCTTCAATAAGAGAAATTCAATTTGTCAGCATTTTGGAGACTGGAATTAAGATCCAGGTATTGGTAGTGCTAGTTCCTGCCCAAGGTTTTTCTCACATGCTCTTTGCTTTGTGGTGTCACAGGCGAGTATCAGAGCTTGTGCAATCATGACAGAGAGAGAGAAAAATAAATGGGAGAAAGACAGAGACACAGACACAGACAGAAACAGAGACACAAACAGAGACATAGACAGAGACGAGACTTAAAGAGATACAGAGGTAGAGAGACAGAGAGACAGGAATAAGGAGACATAAAGAGAGACAGACAGAAACAGAACAGAGAACAGACTCATCTCCTTTCTTCTTTTTGTTTTATTCACTCACTGAGTCAGTTGGATGAGGGAGCACCTTCCTTAGTCCATTAGTATGATGCCAATCTCTTTCTGAAAACAAGCACGCCCAGAAATGATGCTTTACCACCTACCGGTGAAGTCCGTAGGCAGTCTGACTGGTACGTAAAACCAAGGTATAATTGATATTGTAAAAATTTTACCTGTTCAAGTGTACATCTTTATGAGAGCCTAGGAATAGTTCCATCACCACAACCAGTGTTCAGCTGATCGTCTGCAAAGATTTTCGTGTTTTTGTATCTGTGCTCTTTTGTTTTCTTAGTAAGAGCACTTAACATGAGGTCTTCTTAACATATTCAAAAGCACACAATCCAGCATTGCTAACCAGAGATACTCTGCTGCATAGCAGACCTCTGGAAAGACAATGCCCAATCTCTCCTTCCCTCAGACCCTGGCCAGCACCGTTTTGCTCTCTGCTCTGCAGACTTTGACCATTTCAGATGCCTCATTTTAGTGGAAATCAAGCTGCATTTGCCTTTTGGAAACTGGTTCATCCATGGAGTTGTAAAAGTGGCTTATCCTACGGCCATGGAGTTCACCTTGGCCACAGGACTTTGCTCAGAACTCAGCGAAGTGTCAAACGCAACCCAGAAGAGTATGGAGGCACTGCCCTTTCGGGGTGCAGTGTGAAGCAGTGTTCTCTCCAGCAGCAAGCACCATTTAATTGTGGTAGCCAGAAATCCTCTCTGTGGGGAAAAACATGCCTTACGTGTGATCTAACATATGCCCCCACTTCATTCAGTAAAGAAAAAAGATTCTGAAATGCTCTTCTCTCTCTCTTCTCTTGTGTATAGATAATGCACAAACTCTGGGTGCAGTTTATACTGTCTGCATTTTCCAGGGACTTTTCCATTCCCTTTATCCCAAGGCCAACCAAGGCCACATCTCTCTTGAATCCCCAAATTCCTGTCCTGTACTGTGGCTCCTTTGTGGGAGCAGGGACTTTGTAACACTGGCCAGGCCAGTGAGCCAGCAAACGACATTAACGATGTATTCAGATCCTTCCCAGCTTGAACAGGTGTGGTACAGTCTGTGGTCCTATGTCTGGGTCACACACACTGTAACTTTTCCCTCCTTCCGCCTCTCTGCAGCACAGCCAGCACCTGAGAAGGCAGCTCACGTCCCTGCTGCTGCAGAAAGAGAGGCCAGGAGTGATGGATGGAGGGAGATTTGACAGGCTGACTTCAAGGGGGGGGTGTTGGGGAGCAGGGTTCCAACTAGAGAATGCAGACAGGATTGCCATGGCTATATGCTTGTTTACTCCTGGCCAAAAAGCGGCTTTGGTGCTATGGCCCAGGCACTAGGGTGGCTCTGAGAACACAGAACACATGAGAGAGCACTGACCCTACGTAGACTCATTATCACAGCCCACAGCAGTGAGCCCAAGGACACAGATGCACTTGCTCTGGGATGTCCTCTAGAGGGAGGCAACTCACCCAGGGGCAACCGAGGAGGCTTCAGCAAAGGGGACTAGATCAAGTAGGCACTGTGTAACCCTTCAGGAGGCCTTCCACATAGCACGGAGCATTTCAGAGCACTCTGTAAACTGTAAGTTGCATTATAAATGCTAATTATTAAGAAGGTGCTTGCTTGGGGACACAATAAAACTCCAACCACTTAGCCTGACAGCACAGCTAGCTGAAAGGCTGACTGCTATTGTGTCACCTCTGCAGTGCTGCCCGTGGTATACTCCCAGGGAACACACCAATGGTCTCACACTTGTGTATGGTCACAGCCCCACAGTTTTGCCTGTGCTGCTCCGGGCCAACTATAGCTGTCCCTCACCTGCTACTGTCAGTGCCAAAGTCAGCATCAGCATCACTGCCCGCACACCATGCAGATCACGCACAAGGTTCTCCTCGTCTGCTTCCACTTGCAAATTCTCAACCAGGATGAAGTGTGGGGTGTTGAGCTCCAAGGTAGCCTTCACGAAGAGAGAGAAACCACAAAATAGAGAGGACGAGTAGAATAAAATAAGCAATGACATGTTACCAGCCAACTATTCAAGTTCCTCTTTAAATGTATTTAAAATACAGGAAAAAATGTTCTACAAATGGAAAAATGCTTCTAGAAAATGATTTTCATGGTGTGAGTCCATTTTGGTACAAAACTAATAGAAAAAATAAAACATAATAACCTGAAAATACACAAGACCTAGATAGACTCCGGGATTGAGAGCACAGATGATTTTAATTCTCTCCACTGTGTTTTTCTATGTTTTCTTCACATGAGAAATAATTCTCTATGTCACCAGAAAGAGATAAATGTAGTTTATTTTAAAATCACCTTGATTAACATGGTCCACATCTTTATATTCTATATTGGTATGTATTTTAGTAGTCACCTATTCACCCATGCATCCTAGGGAAAATGATGTCTCTCACTATGTTTGGTTCCACTCTCTGCCACCCCTGAGGAACAAGGATGCTTGGAAATTCACAGACCCGGAGTGGGAGGCTCAGGAGACTATGGAAACCCCTTCCTTCAAGGGGGACCCAGAGTACCTCTGACATCTGAGGTACCATACACAATAAATACACGCCTGTTGCAGCACAGCACCCGAGAGCAGACCAAGGGCAGGAAGCAGGTCCTGGGATCACTGGGCCAGCAGCGTGCTGGGCGAGATCCAAATGACCTCTGAGTCAGATCCTGGACCAAAAGCCAGAAAAATGTAGATTCCACTGGCAAGATTGCCAGCTAAGAGTCTGGGAAGCAAGGGCCGGGTGGAACAGCAATCACCGACTTGTGCAAACCCTAAAGAAGTTTTAGAACCTCGTGCTTCACTGGTCCTGGGCAAGCCCCTTCTTGTTCTGAGGAGGAAATAAAGATTGGAGCATCCATGCACCCCAAAACACTGGGAGATCAAGCCCGGACTAGGACCCCATCTCCTGCCTGCCAGGACTCTCCTCACAAGGTGTTGCTTACTGGCAGCTTCCTGACCTCAGAGGAATTGCTTATCCCCTGTCCTCCATGGTATCTGTAACTGGAAACAATGACCTCAGTTTTGCTTGCCTTTGAGAGTTCTTGTAACCAACAAGAAGAGGAACAGATGGAAACCACTCAGGGTTTCCACTTCCTACGTGTGTGGCCTATGGTTTTCATTATCCAAGTGGGTTTCATCCTCACCCGCTTCATTTTGCACAAATCTAAGCCACCCCCCAAACAACAGTTTTCACATGAAATTCATCTTTGGAAGTAGCAAAGGCTCCAATTAAGATTTTGATGCCTAAAAGAAAATGCATACCATCTCTTCTGATGTTAAAGTAATTTACTAACATCTTACACAAAGGACCCTTTTCATTTTGATGGAGGAGAAATCTTAGTAATGGATGAGTGCTTTATGAATGTGAAAATTATATATTCATTGCTCGATCAACCATTTAATTGACACATCATAGCATCTCCTATGGAGAATGCTGAACAGATTTGAAACCCTGTAGCTGATTGTTCCAGTGATTTCTTTTGAAAATAGGAGCACTGATATTTAGCTAAGAGCATGAGGAATTATCCAGTTCCAAGCCTCTGTTGTTAATTAAGCACCTGTTACATGCCAGGAGCATTTGTCACAGTTTACAATCTTCACAAAGGTATCCTCACCACCAAAAAACTAAAATTAGTAAACCTACTGTATAGTTTATTCTAATATGGTTTATATTAAAATATTTTTCAGAAAAGAACTGTTCACAGAAATGAAAATGAAGAGAGAGGAAAAACAGAGAAAAGAGTTTAAGGATCGACCATAGACAAGCACTTTAAACATAATTTGACCTTTAATTTTATTTATAATATTGACTGATGGGCATCGCCAGTTCTATGCTACACATCAGAAGATAAGCCATAACAAGGTGAGTTACCTTCCTGAATTCATGTGACATAGTAAATAAGAGAATCGTCTGCATTCAAACGTTCACTCACTGCTTCACATCAGACTGCTGCTCACAGAGGTTACCAAGAGGAAGAGTTCTCAGGTCTATGGTAGGAACAACTTCAGACGGGAAGTGCAAGGGGTGCTCCATACAGACTAGGAGGGAGGGACAGGGCTTGGACTCAGTGTGCTGGGGTCAAGGATGGCCCAGAGGGAGGCAGTGAGCAGGCAAAGGTCGCAGCTTGCCCAGATGGGCTGTTTACACACACGTTTTTTACTAAAGATGAGATACAAGGGCCAATGGAAATCCCTGGATAAGATGCAGTTATTCTGGCAAGGAGCACTGAACCTTCTTGGGGTGAAATGTGCTTAAGATGCTTTGAGTTCCTTGCACTTCCTTTCCCTGGCGGGAAGGAGCTCTGTGGAGCTGCTGGAGGGAGGGGTCCCAGAGGAGCCATTTCATCCTAGGGTCCAACCCAGGACAGTGGCAAAAGAAATGAACCTAGGGTTCAACCCAGGACAATAGCTGCATGAAATGAAAACTAAAGGCATGAGAGAAGCCTAAAAATCCCAAAGAAAATGACTTAGAGGAACCCCAAAGAACATTAGAATTCAGCCTTCTCGAAAGAAGATTGGAAATTTTATAGCAAATCAGAATAAAGGCAGTCAGGTAAATCTGAATTTCAATTGAAAGACAATTTTTATTTCTTTAGTATAAGTACATTCCTAAGAATGCTTGGAAATGAAAGGTATCTGAAATTCACATTTAACTGAGAAGTACTTTAACTGACTATCAACACAAAACTCCAAGTTACAGGCCTGTACCTTCTGCAGCTCAGCTGGTTTTATCTGCCTCCAGGGCTAAGGAGAGCAGCACAGAGGCAAAAGGAGCAGAGCACAGGCCATTTCAGCAAGTCTGCCAGAGATCTGTGAGGAAGACCAGTGACAGGCCTGTGGGAACAACGTCAGGATCCAAGGAAACGGCACATACACCAAGTGAGCACGAGAATTGCATTCAGAAAGAGGGAGAAGCAAGAAGGCTCTGGAGAGGTAAAATTAACTTCCTTTTGTCCTTTTGCTTGTCCTCCCTTCACAGTAAGTATTTATTGACTTCCTAGGATGTGCCAGGCACTGTGAAGTGCAGTTATAAAGATAAATGAGCTGCAGATAGAACCTTGTCTACTGGGTTTTAAATTCTGGCTTTGCTACTTAGAAGCTGTCTGGAAAATGGGCAGAAAAGTGCATTTCTGCAAGTTTGCTTAAGGAATTGATTTAAAAGAGGTAATCATGGAAGAAAACAATGCTTAGCAAAAGCTGGTTGCCCCTCACTTCATTCTCATTTTCTAGTCATGGATAGATGACTTCATCGTTACACAGGAGTGAGCAAAGGGTGCAATTTTTTTAGTTCTCTAGAAAGGAGTAAGTCCTTAACACAAAGCAGCAGGAGGAAGAACTGAGGTGCTCTAGACACAGGTTTTTTAAACTTAAATCTGCCCCAGGTTTTTCTCTATGAAATGCTCTCCCACCTCTGTCTTTAATCTGCCTATTCAGTACACACAGTTTGCTTGCATTGTGGTTTAGATTCAGGGTATCCTCCCCCCGCCAAGCCTTGGATGTTTGGAAGGTGATTAGATCACGGGGCGATATAGGCATCAGTGAATTCTTCCCCTGACGGGTTCAGAGCTGACTTGCAGTTGGATTGGAGGCAGTTAGAAGAGGTGGGTCACTTATAACCTAGAAGTATGTGTCTCCTTCCCTGTCTCGTCCCTTCTCTCTCTGCTTCCTGTCCACCACCATGTGAGCAGATTTTCTCTTCTGTGCCCCTGTCATTTCAGCCTCGATGCCAGATGACTACAAACTGTAATGAGGCAAAATAAATAAACCTCTCTTCCTTCAAGTTGTGGGTGTTGAGTATTGCATCTTGGTGCCAAGGAAAGTGCCTAACCCAGCGTAGGACTGGCCTTTTTCCCTGGGCTGACTACATGGCCAATGCACAGCCAGCCAACTACCTTGTGCCTGTTGGAAGGACAATCTGCAAATGCACTTACACCTTCTCTAATGCCTTGAAACACTGTGAGTCACTGAAGCCTGTTACTCCTGGGAGGCGGGAGCTTCAACAGGCACTTCAGAAGTCACATCTGAACATGTGGAGAGAGACCTGAGACATAACTCAGATGTGAATTGAGCTGTGTTGAAAGCTTACTGCATCTCTAAGGCTCCCTTACTACAGGACACAATGGAGGCTCCTTTTGATCTAGTAGCTTGATTCAGTATCTCTTTGCTTATAATTAAACAGTGCTTGTGCCAGATAGCATTTTGCAGTGATTTCCCAAATCCTGTGGTGCCTATACTACCAGAAAAATAAAAGATGCTTTTTACAGAAAGGAAATATTGCCCACCTATTGAAATGTGAATGTTTCTTTCATCAAGTTCTTAACTGTTGGGTCCTACTCTTCAAACATTTATAAAATGAGATACTTTATTTGAGTTGTATTTTGAAAGGGACAACATACTGTACCATATTGTCCTATATATTGTCTTATATGAGACCATAACAAAACAGCAAATATTACTCTTAAACAGAAATTAAATTCCATTAATCAAATATTCTTATTTGTGGAATAAATGACAAGTTCTAAATTGTGGCAAAAGCAGAACTCATGATGCAAAAGGCAATATGTGATAAGCGCTATCTTCCTAAACTCTTAAAATATTTTTGATTAGTTTCAATAGATTTTTTTTCTTATCTGTAGCACATTTAAAATGTGTGCAAGTCCAATGATCTTATTCCCTGGGCATTTTAAGAATATTCAACTTATGTAAGCACAAATTCATATCAATAAACTGAGTGACACAGGGTACCTTCTATATAAGAAACTTCAAAATCTCATTTACTAATACTATCTGGATATAGGAAAGTATCACATCTTATGAAGCACAGATTCTTTTTTCACTATAGGTGCCCAAACACATGCACAGATTTGACTTTGAATTTTACTCACAGATCAAGTGATGCAACAAGGCAAACATGAAAACCCAGATATCAAAAAAACAGTTCTTTTTCATGGCACAAAATTCTTCACTCAACTTGGGACCAAACATTCAAATAGAGTCACATGCTATAAACTAAATTCTCTGTTATTTCTCACCCAACAGACTGTAATGCATTTTCAGAGACAACCAGATGATCAGATCATAAACCAAATCCCCAAGCTTTGCTGCCACCAGTAACAAGACACTTCATCAGCCCCCTGTGACTCAAAAATCAAAAAAAATGCAAAATCACTAGAGAAGAAAACAACAAAGTGCAGCCTCAGCGAAATTCTGTTTCCACTTGTATTTCACCTCTATAGTCAAGAAAGCCTGCACCAGAGCTCAAGCCGTCCCTCTCTGGCCCCACAGTTCACTGGCTTGGTCAGGTGACACTGCTGTACACCCATCCACTTCAACTTCCCACACTGCAAACATAATGTCTTTAAGAAGCAAATTCATGGCTTCTATATAAACACAAAGTTAAATATTTCAATTTATCAATAATGAAAAAACTGGCAATATGTTGCCAGTGACTCTGTGTAATTGTTTTAATTATAAAATGTACTCAGAAGATTAAGGAAAATCATAACCTGACAGTTAGTGATATCTATTCTAACAGTAGGATGGACAGTGACCTTGTGCATTCCAGGTGGTCAGTAACTGGACCACAGTCCAGTGGTTTAGGCGATTGGGAAGGTAAAATTGTAATGTGTGCACATGGGCATATTCATGAGGGGAAGTGAGTGTGGAATATCCAGCACCTGTCCCAAGGATATAGGGTAGGAATAGCACCTCACTGGTCTGGTTTTAGCAGTTTCACATATTAAGTCCCTGTTAAACAATTTTGTGAGTGTCTTGCATTAAAGTGCTAACTTCCTTGAGGAAAATACTAGAAAACCTAACGTGATTCATTTGTAAAGTGTTGCGTTTATTTTTGGCTCTCTTTTTAATAAAATGCTGCATTTTTACTTTAAAAAATGAATTAAAGTCACAAGAAGCAATCCTCTACTAAAAATTATTCTATCTAAAGTTGAGTCATAAAAAGGTATGTATAGACACACATACAAGTATGTGTTTAGGTGCATGCATATATTTATATAAAGTATATGAAATAGCATGTAACATTTCATGCCAACATACAGTGTAACATATTGGGCAGCATTTGTTGAAAATTTGCAGCAAGCCAGCTCTCCATCCTCCTTTTTTTTTTTTTTTTTTGGTACCGGGGATCAAACTCACAACCTCGCACTTGCCAGGCAGGCGCTTAAGCCACTGAGCTAAATCCCTGGCCTAGTCCTCCATTTTTCAAAAGACCGAAAGGGACAATGGAACAAGTCTGCATATCCAGTGAGGCACAGGTGGGTGACATGCACATGAAACATTGATTAAATTTGTGTTGTGGGGCAAATTTCTTTGGTTTCTGCCAATGCAGCTTGGAACCTTTTATCTTTGCCTTATTTTGCATTCAACCCCAAGGACTGAATAAATGGCAAGAAGGAGGTGGGAGGGATCTTAGAAAAGGAGGACAAAGCCTTTGGAAGAAAGATAACCTTGTGCTTGACACATGTCCAGAGCATTATTTAACCCATGACATCCACAGACAGTCACCTGTGAAGTTAAAACCTCTTAGTGGCCTGTCTAGATACCTACAGGTAGACTGTGGGTTACTCACCAAAGTATTCATGCTATTTGACATTCCTTTAAGTCTTGCAAATAAATATAGAGATATTTATTTTCTGGTTTTTTAATGTTTTTAATGTATGTTTTCAGTAGATAATGATTATGTTCCTTGCATGGATTTTGTACATGAACCTAACACTTCTTAATTCTTTTTTATCACCTTCCTGCTTTTCTTGTCCATATGTATCTTGATGTGTTTCCTATTTGAGAAAAATCTGTTCTCTACTTCCTATTATCTATCTTTTATCTTGCATTTTGCCCACATTTTCTCACATAAGATAAATTATGTAATTTTAAGATTGCGTGTCCAATGTGTTTTGCTTAATATTTTAGTCTCAGGTTGTATCCATCTTCATATAAATGACTGAAGTTTATTAATCTTTATAGCAGAGTAGTACTCCATTGTGTGTGAATATCACATTTTCTTTATCCATTCATCTGTTGATGGACATATAGGCAGCTAAACTTGTCAGCCTCACCAAGCAATGCTAGAAATTGCTAATAGTTAAAGATATTGCTAATAGTATTAGCAATAGACAGAAATTGCTAATAGTTAAAGTCAAAAATCATACAAGAGAAAGCACAAAATGATTCCAGAATAGCAGGTTCATTTAATGAAAAGGACAGAATGACAAACAATGATTTAAGGTTTTAGTTAATTTCAGTGTAATGACAATTTTCTAAAGGTAAATGAAACAAAGGTGGGGAAATAGTCACCCTGATTATTATGGCTTGTGTCTATATGTCCTCTCAAAGCTTCACACAGTCATAGGACTTTTTCAAAGGGGGTTGAATCTGGAGTTTGTGATTCATGCATGGTGCAATGCTAAGATTGAGGGTGCTGGGATTAAGGGTGATGACTGCTATATCAATCTACTGATTGGATTGGCACTGCCCTAATCCCCATAGACTGGATACAATAAAAGGGAGAGGAAAAGGCTTACGTAGCTCCTCACTTACTGATTTTGCTGTCCTCCACTGTCACAAATGGTTTCGTCTCTGTCATGTGGCACCCTCCCTGGATTATGAAACCTCCACAAACTGTGAGCTAAATAAACCTTTCCTCCTTTCACTTTGGATATCAGGTGTTTTGTCTCAGCAATGAGAGAAAACTAACAAACATACTTATTAAACAGAATGGTTGCTTTGATGTATAATATATATTGCATACATTTCTATTTTTTCAGAATAATAAATTTTAAAACCCCAAACACATATTTCAATGAGAATTACTTATTTACCAAAAGTATAGGGAAATGCCAATTATGTACTTTTCTATCTATGCTCTTGATAATATTACCAAACATTTAATGGATTTTTAAAACATACACTTATCTCATGGTTTCAGTGAGGATGTGAGTCCAGCAGGGCTTAGCTGGTTACCCTTCCCCAGGATCTCACACCTTTGCAATCACATTATCAGCCAGTATCTCATAAGTCTCACAGTCAGCAAGAGAAGCCAACCTCCTGCAAAAGGATTAGATGTAACAACACTAGGCAGTGTTATCACAGACATGTAATAATGTGCACTCACCTCACTTTGACCTATTTGGTTGGATATGGGTAGGTCACAAGACCTGTCACTCATAGGGACTAAAAGACAGGGATCTCAGAAGACATCTATAGTCTGCCTGCCACACTTCTGATTTTAATGTCTCCCTTTGAACTGCTTTGCCCTGCTGTAAACTTACCTGCATTTTTTTAGATCTCTAGAGTACGTTTTCCTTTTGTGTGATAGCCTCTGATTTCTAGTCTTCGACTCTTCCCACCTATCTAAACTCCTCTCTCTCCTACCAGGAAAGTCTCACTAGCCTGGGGTACCAACACCCCTTCCATGCTACAGAAATGCCTGATTGTTGCGGTTGCCACACTATGTCAACTTGAGACATTTAGAAGTCTAACTGCCAGACTCAGTAGGGAGCCAGGATCCTTACTTTGTAAATATCTTCATCTTGTGCAAGAGGAGGGCAAGAGATTTTGTGAGTGCTACACCAGCCCTGGGGGTGGGGTGTCAAGTAGCCTGCATACACTATAAGGAAGGAAAAGAGGCTTTCTTTTCCCTCCTTTTTGCTCTGCTTGCTTTTGCTAGCTGCTGCCTTGAAGTGTCTCCCATGTGCCGTGCAACCCTGCATTGGAGCCAGCTGATTATGGACTGAAACCTCCAGAAACTGTAAGCTAAATAAACCTGTCCTTTCCTCATTTTTGGTGCCAAGTGTTTCATCCCAGCAGTGAGAGAAGAGTAACAAGACACTGATGGACTTCTCTTTCATCTGCAGTGGCTCCTGCCCTCCACCAATCTCTGAAGGTCACATTTTCCTATATATTTTCTCTAACATATAAAATTTCCACTACTGATTGAGAAATTTAAAGTCCATTTTACAAATGAGAATCTGGAGACACAGACCAGTGAATTGCCTTTCCTGTAAGCACATACATAGGCAATAACAGACACGGATTTGAATGTAAAGTGCATCCATGACCTTTTAAATGTACAACTACCCATGTTTCAAAGGCTTCAAGATGATTGTGGAGTACTCTTCATGCTCTTTTAGGCATGCAGATGATATTAATTGCCTGCATTGAATATCTTATTTTTGCTTCCCCACTATTATAGTTAAAACCATCTGATGACCTATGCTTCATCTCCTTTTTTCTCTCTCCCAGGATTCTAGTTTCAAAACATGTTACAAACTAACAGTGCATGGACCACTATGACATGCTCCAGATACTTAGGGAATGAGTATGGCTCTATCTCATATTTTTTTCAGTAAGTGTGACTAGAACCTCCTTAATCCAGAGTTGAATATTCTGATATCCATAAGTTTATAGGATCCTCAAATATTTTAAACTTGCATTTAACTGTCAAATAGAAAAAAATCTTGGATTTGATCTTCCCACAGATATGTCATAATGTTAAATAATGAAACAGAGGAGCCCTGGTGCTTTACTAACCAAGTGACAGATTGTTTTCCATTGTTGTTGGGATGCACTATCTGGGACAGATGTTTTTCAAGTCATCTGGGTGTCGTGAGTCCCATGATTTCCCCTAAGGGTTTCCAAATATGCAGCATTCTAACAGAGTAACTCAAATGTGCAGGTATTTTTGTCTCAGCTGCACATACACCACAAAGAACCTTTGCACTATTCAGCATTTGCTGTACAACAAAATACTGCCAACTCAGGGCTTAAAACCACTGAGAGTGTGGGCAGGGGAACTGGACTCATTTGAGTGATTCTCCTGTAAGTCCAAGCTGGAATCATTCATGCAGTCTGCTGCACATCAACAGCAAAGCTCTGTCTCTAAGAGTTAGAATATCAGATGTCATTATAGGGATATTAGGGTTATAGGAGCAATTGGGCCATTTGTCCCTAATCCCACAAGTTATGTTGAGCTTGTTCATATAGTGGTAGGATTCCAAGAACAATAAGAAATCAAATGTGAGCATTTTTCTGGTTCTACTGATTTCACATTTGATGCTGCTCTTTTAGCCAAATAAATGTACATCTCCAAGCTTAACTTTAATGTAGAGGAGCACTTCCAAAGGCAAGGATTACTGGGAGGTGTGTACACAGAGGGACCAACATACAATTAAGCTAACAAAACCCTCTTAATAAGCCCTTGTTTTTAGGCCAGGAAGCACAACTGGCCTGTGCCTTTCTTCAAGTGTCAGTTTCAGGAGACCAATGGCCCTTCCCTGCCTAGTCCCATGCCAGGGTCCAATTTACATTGCTCCCACAGATAATTATGCTCCTTCTCCAGGGATCAGCTTTGCATATTTTTTCTTCTGCAACAAAGGATACTTACTCCATTTGCATTTCTGTGACAAAAAGAGAACATTCAAGTGATTCTTTCAGAACAATGAAGATATGATTCAAGGTTATTTTTTTTCTGTAGCTAAGTAGTGTCTGGTGACTGTTCTTTCTGAAAAAGCCAAACAATAAAATCTCTTGTCATAGTTACTATCCACTGCAAAAAGCAAAATTCATAAGAGTAACCAACTTAAAGTAATTGAAGCAAATTCTTTTAAAGCAATAACACAAATAATAAAAACTATTGGTCTGTGTAAATAGGAAAGCCATTATTAAGCCTAGAGAAGATTTAGTCCTGATTTAGTTTTCTTTGTCTTTGTTTGACCACATTCATCAGAGGGTTTTTCATTATGGTGGTTAAAACGATCCCCAGGAATACCTGCCTGAAACCCATTTTCTTTACTAGCAACAAAACCGACTGGAGTTTCTACAGTATGATAAAACCTTTGGAATTATCTTTTCCACTGGACAGGAATCATTCACATCATTACTAGAAAAGGTCAATAAGCTGATGGGAAATGTCACACAGAGTTAGATGCCTTAAATATCAAATTTTAAACTGAAGCTAATTCCCTCCATAATTAAATAATCCTGGAACACACATGTTAAACAGTGCTCCATCCTGATATTTTAAGGATTTGGTGCATGCTCTTGGCCTTATTTTCCAAGTCTCCAGTACTTTTTTATATCTATTATTCACAGTGTTCCCACAGGAAACTCTATGTGCAATGAGAGAATATGATAGGGAAGCCACTGGTGGAGAGCAATAAATTTTGTTATAAATCTATGAGTAGCTTTTACATTTTACTAACTAGCCCTTATGCTAGAAAGAATGTTTTCATATAATGTTCACGTGCCAGTATTTTATGTGACTGGAGCCTGAACTCAGCACCTTCACAATGAGCAATAACCTAGTCTCCTCTCCCCATCCATTTCCTTTTTTTCCTGAAATAGGAACTCCCTAAGAAACCAGGCTATACTCAACTTAAAATCCCCATGCTTTAGCCTCCTAGTGTTGGAATTCATATGCCAATTTAAAGTGAATAATTCTTATATGCTAAGTAAGTTATTATAAGGCTAGTGGGCTCGGGATACACAGGCTATGTATTACAAGCACGAATATCAAGTTTAACCACCCTTTGACAAAGATAGCTGATTTTAAATAACAAAAATAATAGCAATTTCAGTCTCATAGAGCAAGTTCATGTAAAACCTAGAAGTTACAATCCAGGAGGCCTGAAGATATTTTAAAACTGAATCTTGGACTATAAAAGAAAGTTCTTCGTCCTATCAGATAATGGTCATAAATTAATTTTTAAAATAGTAAGTTATTGCTATAGTTTATGTTTACATGTCCCCTCCAAAACCTCTTGTAGTTGGGTAGCTGAATCTAGTTTGTGATTGATTCGTGGTCCAGTGCAGGGATTGAGGGTTTGAGGACTACACCCTCCCTAGGGTGGGGAGCCTGCATGCAACATCAGGGATATAAAAGAGTTTGCCTTCTCTTTTCTCTCGTGTTGCTTTTGCCATCTTCTGCCACCATGCACTCTACCATGTGCCACTCTGCAAGCTACAAACTGCAAGCTAAATATACCTTTTTTACCTGGACTTTGGGCTTCAGGTATTTTATTTCAGCAATGAGAATATTAACCTAGACAAAATTTGGTACCTGGGAAGTGGGGTCATTGCTGTGACTATCCCTGGCCATGTGGTTCAGGAGCCTTTAGGAATGGCTTGTGGGAAGAGTTTTAAAAGGTTCAGAGATAGCATCTGAAAAAGTAGCCCTGAAATGTCTTAGGATGTTCTGTACAGGAGACTCTAGTCAGAGTTTAGGAGAAAAGAAAGCCAATAAAGACCAAGCTGAGGAGGCTTTTGTTGGGAAGAAGGACTGCACTGGTGCTGGACAGACAGTTTGTCTGCATTTTAATTCTGTCCAGAGACTTTGACTGAGACTGAGATTATGGGTAACAAAGTAATTAATCTGACAGAAGAACTTTCAAAGCAGTTAATTTTGAGGCATTGGCATGGCTACTGCTGGAGGTTTTTAACCAGATCTATGTTGAGTCAAGAGCAAAAAGACCAGCAGAATGATTTAGAATGTTGTCAGCGTGGTCATAAAGGAAGCTCCAGTGAAACTGCAGCCTACAAAGAAAGACCAAAGGAGATCTTGACTGCTGAGAAGAGACAGGAAAATAGAAAAAAATGGTCTGATGACATCACAAGAACCAGCAGGACTACCACTTTGCATTCTCAAAATTGCAAAAATAAGGGCTGAGGATTTCACTCAACAGCTTAAGTACCTATGTGGCAAGGCAAGCATGAGCTCATGAGTTTAATCCCTGGTACCAGAGAGAGAGAAACAGAGAGAGAAGAAAAGAAAATTGCAAAAATGAAACATTTTGGTCTGAGAAGAAAGACACAGAACGCTGTGTTCCAAAATGGCAGTGGCACAGAGAACATTCTTGGAATTCAATTTAAAGTGCTCAGCAATCCAGGCCCTCTACTCCTACAGCTAAGACAGAGGGAAGCCTGGGTACCTTTGGCATCATCCATGTGGCACTGGTTTAGGTACATGCAGAATACAAGAGTTGTAGGGTCAGGAAGGCTTCCATCAAGATTTCAGAAGATCTAGGGGGCCAGGCAGTTTGTCCCTGAGAGAGCAGTGCATGAAGTTGTGAGCATGAAGCCAATGATGTAATGGAGACCCTAGAAGTTTGGAGAGATCATGTTCCTACATGGATTGTATGAGGAAAACTCCAGGAGAGAGGCCATTGGAACTACAACTACCATAAGCGCTGTAGAAGTGGAGCCACTCAAGCCCTTTGTAGTTCACATCTTGCCACAGACTGCCATGGATGCTGCATATGAGCTTCAGGACTTAGTGTTTATCTTGTGGGATTTGGATTTGTTTTGGTCCCATTCCTTTTTATCTTCCTGTTTGTAACTTTTGGGATAAATATGTCTTTCTCATGCCATTGAACATTGGAAGTGTTTAACTTTCTTTTCATTTGTATAGGGGCTCACAACAGAGTTTGCTTTAAATCTCAGAGGAGACTTGTGATTTGCACTTTTCAGCAATGCTGAAATTCCTTTTGAATAAAGGGATGTGCATGAGTCTTTTGGTGGGTCAGGAGTGGAATGTTATGGTTTGTGTCTGTATGTTCCCCCAGAGTCTTATGTGATCATAGTGTTTGTTTGCAGGTGGTTGAATCTATAGTATTTGATTGACTGGTAGTGAGATGCTGAGTTTGAGCCTGCTAGGATTAAGGGCGAGTGACTGCTGGATCAGACCACTGACTGAATTGGCACTGCTCTAAGCCTGGCTTGTCCTCCCTTCTCTCTCCCTTGTTCCTTTTTCTGACTTCTGCTGCCATGAATCATTGCCCCTCTGCCATGTGCCACCCTGCCCTGGAGCTAGATGTAAAGTGAAGCCTCTATAAACTGTTAGCTAAATAAACCACTCCTCCTTTAAACTTGGGCATCCAGTATTTTGCCTCAGCAAAAAAAGAAAAGTAACTAAGACAGATGCAAAGAAGAAGTAACAGTGTTTCCTGAGATCCACGCCATGTTGGAACTTAGGGCGCTGAGCCAACCAGGAACCAGCCTGCTGCCCTGGTAAGTGACTGTGGTCTGGCAAGCCGCGGCCACCCCAGGGCAGAGAAATAAGAAGTAACAGCATTTCCTGAGACCCGCACCATGTTGGAACTTAGGGTGCTGAGTCAACCAGTAACCAGCCTGCTGCCTCCCAGGGCGCAGGCTTAGAATCAAACATACCATACCACCCCCAACAATCAGGATCCAGGAATCTGGGTATCTCTTGGGAGGGGACCATATGTGGTATAGCAAGGGGGGCAGTTTCCTTCTACTATCTCTGAAGGCAGATATTTTTATCACCATTTTGCTTTGTCCTGATTAACAGTGTTGCTCTATTTAATATTCTGTTTTGATGTGTTCTATAATGTTGTGTAATTCTTTCGATTTTGCAGCACCTAATAAAAGAACAACTATTTTGAAGATAACGAGATATACAACGGTACCTATTATTGTTGTCCTGGTGACCTGCTGTGATGTTCTATGCCAATTTCACTATACTGTCTCAATTGGCTTTATTCCATCCTGTTACGTTGTATATTACTACCTCCAAGTTAATGAAAATTAAATAAAAATAAAACAATAGAACATGAGAAAACAAGGTAACAAAATACCTCCCAAAACTCCCAACTCCATCAAAGCTGATCCATGTGACATGGATGACGAGAAACTCAAAAACGAAATAAGAGAATTATATAAGGTGATTAAAAAGGAAATAACAACAACAATACAGATCAATAAGGTACTGAGCAAGCTGAAACATGATATAACTAAACAGATAATGTACATAAAAAGCAAAAGGAGGAAAAGAAAATGCGCTAAAGGATATAACAGCATGTATGTTTAAGTGTGTGAGATTGATAACCATATTACCAAGTTTTTATTGGATCGTTGAACAGAACTGTTTATAGCCTCACTGTTTGTTCACTTTGTATGCCTTTATTTTGTAACATGAACAACTATTTCTAACATGACAATATGTAATTTATCAAGTAGTGGTTTCTTAATTTTTTTGAAATTCTGTATTATTTCTACCCTTTTTTCTGTATTGCTTTTTCCTTTTTAAATAAAATTTTTAAAAAAGACAGATGCAGAATAACACTCACATCACCATCTCTATGTAGAATTCTCTTATCTTTCTAAGCAAAGAACAATGAATAAGTACCTCATATTTTAATCCTTTCAGATTTTCTCATGAACTTCCAAAGAAAACTGTGATTTCCAGTGTTAACTAAAAAGCAGTATGAAAGCACTGTTGTGTCATATGTTTAGGGTCACAGTAGTTACAAAGGACGTTCAGTAGAGGAAACATTAAATTTACAGGCAGGAAATAAGTCACCTGGTGGGGAAGAGGGTACCAGACAACTGGAGAAAGGCATGCAATTATCTCCTCCTGGGCTGTATCTTATCAAGGATGAGAGACTCTAAGCAGGTCAGAGCACCTCTAGGGTACAGTTTTCCAGGAGTAGAGCATAAGATGAGGGTGGAGAAGGACTGGAACCTTAGCATCAAGGTGATGAGGTAGGATAGAAAAATATATGTAGAAAGGAGGCAAGATAATGCCATTATTTTTTATTGCCTCAAAACTCTAGGATAGGTCCTTGATAATTTCTGCATGTAGGAATATTTATTATTTAAAGCATGTCTGTATTACAAGTTTCACTGGCCGTAAACTTACCACGTCAAGCTCCTCTCATTTTAAGACTGAGGGCACCAAGATAAATGTATCTAAAGTAGTTATCAGAATTTACATGGAAATCCCATTACTAGATTTCACAATGTCCAGTTTCAGCTGCCTGCCTCCCCTAGCAATTCCTGGAAGTCTTCAGTCATTGTCCTTAACCTACAGTTACCATGGGTTCCAAGAAAGTGGAGTCTTACAGACCATCTTATGATGAAATCACCTCCCTCAAGAAGAAGCAATTATCCAATGAAGGTAACTAGGACAACACAGTCATTTCATGGAACCCAAATTGCCCCTCCAATCACAAGAATCACTCCTGAGGTGTGGAAATCAGAATTGAGATAAGTGTTAGATAAGACTATGTCCCCCTCACCTAGTTAATCCTTAGAAGTTGGTCTCTTGCTTTTATGAACAGGCCAGTCCGAACCCCCTCATCAGAGTGAGCTCCCACCAGTTACCCAAATTGAAGTCTTTTCCTATTCTCTCTTACTTCAGAATTCTGCTTAATAAATTTACCTGTACCTTACATTGGTGCATCCTGAAACATTTTTCTATGATATGATTTAAGAAGCTACTCTTTGAGCTGAGTTAAGGACTACATCCTCCTTTCTGGATCTCCTTGGACCCTATCCAGTAAGAGTTACAGTTTATTCTTTATCTTCAAAGCAATGGAATGACATTCAGCCTGTGTTTTGTCAGTTTTGTTTTGTTATAGTGCCAGGGTTTAAACCCAGGGCCTTCATACTGACCAACAATCCCAGACCTTTTTATTTTTTTATTTTCAGGCAGTGTCTCACTAAGTTTCCCAGGCTGGATTTAAACTTGTGATCCTCCTGGCTGAACTTCTTAAGTGCTGAGATTGTAGACTTGAACTACCACTTCTAGCTAGCATTGAGGGCTTTAACACTGAGTTCCAACAAGCAACGTGATTAAGATTGGTTTTTGTAGACAACAGTTTGATTCTTATGGGGAAGAGGTTAGAAGAGGCCAAAAATGGCTGTACTTCCATCAGATAGGAAACAGCCCCAGGAGCCAATGAAAGAATGTTGCTGGGTGAAGAAATGTTAGAGATGAGTATTCCAGCCTGAGTATGAGCCTGAAGACATGCAAGATAATGAAAAGCAATTAGCTGTCATGGTAAGAGTAGGTGATTGGTTACAAACTGGTTTGTCACAGGAAGAATGCAGCCAGCTGACAGATTTTTGGATTGGAAAAAGAAATTTCACATGAAAATTCAGACCTTTGTCTTCTCTTGAAATAAAATCAGATTTGTTAATAATTTAATGGCAATTCTTCATGGCAACCACCTGCCAGAGTTGGTAAGTGACTGATATTTACACTAGAAATACTTCTGCTCACCTTCCCAAGGTCAGCTGCTCTTGGCTCCATTACCCCAACTCCAGCATTTATGCATCTGTCTAACCTACACATTTATAAGCTTCTTCTCCACCAAAATATTGCTGTAAAAAAGTTGGAATATGAATCTCATGTTCATAAATAAGAAGCCTGGTGTCAAATATGTGTTTAACTCATTAATGTGGAAACTGACAAGGTACTCTAACTTATAAGGGAAATCAGGAGAAGAATAGTAACTGACAATATTATTTCCTCTGTCTGTCTGCATATGCTCATATGTATATATGCAAAAATTTCTTTTATATGGAGGCAATTGTTGTTAGTGGTAAAATTAGCTAATATGCAAGAGGTAAGTTAAATCTTGAACTTTATAAATGATTGTCCTTGCTAAAAAGCAACCATTTATGTTCATCCTAAGCAGAAACCTGCAAATCAACCTGCATTCACCAAATCTGGGCCCTAATCAATAGTGAATAGTAAACAAAAGAAAACATTCTATGGCAAACTAAATATTCCTTGGGTGTTCCCAGTAAGCAGTGTTCTACCAGCACATTGAAAGGACATGCAGACATTCTTTGCTTATTTATAAGTATGAGAAAATTGTTTTCTGAGCATACTTCTCATTTGGATGAACTTGGATTGACAGTTTTATTATGCTGAGGCTTCTTTGGAAATCCATCCAGATGCACACAACTGCTAGCTTTAAAGGTGCATTATTCTGTCATTCCTTCCATTAATTTTGTTCTAAAAAAATACAAGCACGTTCAGAATACATGGCTAAGAAACTCAACTCCCTGCCATTATTTCTAATCAAGCTCCTACCTATTACTCCCTTTTTGTCCATTTGCAAATAATGCTTTTTAATTATGCTGCTTCACTGTAAATAGAAATTGAGGCCTTGGTTATGGCTAAAATTACACAATTTTTCAGCCCCTCCATTTCTCTAAATATAATGACTGGTCCAGTCTCTCCTCAATTGTTTGTTGTTCAATTTTCTTTTGCGAGCAACAGCAAGGCATAGTTATGATTAAACACAATGAGTAAAGTGGAAAATTGACACAATTATGTAGAAAATTTTCCCTAAAAGAAAAACAATAATTTAGTGGAAAATAATGTGTGTTTCAGCAGACATTACACAAATGGGATAACATTATCAGTCACACTCATCTTCCTTTTGACTTATTCATAGATTCCCTAATGGATTCTCTAGTAAGAGCTTTTATTGTATGTGACATATGCATCTCAGTTCAGTGTCTGTTTGCCCAGGAATGGAGTCTAATGAAATCATTATCATATTTTCTTATAGTAAAACAAAGCATAGTTTATGTTGGACAGACCCAGTTCTACACCACTCCTGCCTTTACTACCTGTGGCAGGAAGGCCTAACTGGAAACCTCCAATCTACCCTCCGTCAAGTACAGAAAACCATGCCAACGGTGCAGCATAGAGTGAGAGGTAAATATTCTCGCTTGTATGGCAAGATTTTCAGCACCTGGCATGTTCTTTACAAATGCAACTCCACCTTCCTGTCCCTTTGTCCTCTAAAAAGTTGTGTGTTGGAGGGTGGGACTTGGACAGGACAGGAAAGGGTACAAAGGAAGGTATGGGAAAGACACTCATCCTGATTTCCTGGTGCTAAAAAGCCATTTGGGGGGTATTGATTAAAAATGTAAATGTGTCTCATTCTGAACAGGCTGGCTTGCATCCTTACTCTACAGAAAGTGGGTCTGGGATGGAGTGAGTGCCCCTGCATAGACAAGAAGATCTTTAGTCTCTACCTCAAACAGACTTCTACTATCTCAAAGTTGTAGGTAACACCAGAAACAGACATTTAGCAAAAGTTTCCTCTGTTGTAGAACTCTTTCTCTGAAAATACAAATCTAAATTGGAAGTTGAAGAGGGAAAGCAGGCGAAGAAGACCCTCTAGTTAAAGTTGAAGGGGGTGAGAAGCAGTTCCCTTTGGGGTATCAGTGCTTTCAACCAAAGATGTCCTCATCAAGAATTCCTGGAGACTGGAAAATGGTACAGTGCAGATGTAATTGTGTGGAGGGTCTTGAGCTGCAGAAATTACCTCAAATGTTCTCAGCCCTGTGTAATCCCAGGGGTGGGGCAGTACAGCAGCATGAATCAAAGCAGAGGCTTTTAAGAAGGCACAGGTGTGGATCATGAGCTAAACTCCAAAAGGCAAGAAACAGTTTCTCTTCTAGGACTTGCAAAAGCAACATACCCCTGCTGACCCATTATAGATCTCAGCCTTCCAAGCCATAAGAAAATGAACTGTGTCATTTTAAGACACTAAATGTATGTTAACACATTTCCATGACAGTAGGAAATTAGTATGTGTCCTTGCACATTTCCTTATCACAGTTAAAAATTATTAAGATAGAAGGAATTTATTTTATTAGACAGTTCCAGAAAAGATCCCTTGAGCCCAAGTCTGATTAAATTGGTGCGGGAGGACTGGTAGGGTCATAGTGAGTTATGCCAGTCAACACTGACATCTCAGCCAAGTCTCGGTCAGCTCCACCAGCCAGTATCCCAGACACTGTCATCAAGCTAAAACAATGAAACTAGGTAGGCAGTGTTCCACTGGAGTGACCTTGCTTGAGAAACTTGGCATCACCATCAACACTGTGAGACACTGGGGCAAAGATGAGTAGCCAGCAGGGTTGGCCATTCGTTTTTGTCACTCCAGGTCTTCCTGGAATATCTACATCTGTGGAACCATGTCCTATTCACATCCTGAATTACAGCGCCACTTTGGAGAAAGATACAGATGATGAAGGAGGCGAAAACTCTCTCCACAGCTGGGAAGAGCTTCAGCTTCACGAAAGGTGCCCATGTGCCATATTTAGCACAGCAATTTTGCTCTTGTTATTGCTAAAATGGAAACTGAGTTTCCAGCTCAAGCAGACAGAAAGATAGTACAAAGCATAGAAAATATGCAATGTGGTTTTCAGTGTGGTGAGTTTATCATAAAGAAAAAAATCAAATATGATGTGATTTTTCACCATAATGCTTAGTATTTATTACCAGGACAAGAGCCTTGCCTTCTTCTGAAGGTGGTAGGTATGCCTTTGCCCTCAAAGTAAATGGGTCCCAGACGTGTCTTGGAAATAAGGGCATTATTGGCTCCACATATCTGCAATTATAGGACCACCAGAGCTCTTGTGGGCTTCATGCTTCAGTGTTTAAGAAACTTCCAGGCAGTTTCCAAGAACTATGTTTGCTGACTTCTGGGGGTTTTGAAGCCTGTGGCTGATGTGCTGCTTCTTGTGTCCAGGGCTTCTTTAGGCTGATTTGGCACACGAAGTGTTCTCCACCATGAGTGAGACGGCACTGTGAGGCTATGGTACCCTTGACTTGGTAAGATGGAGAGGAGTCCACTCTGCAACTACATTCTTGAATAACTTGAGCAGTTTCATATTGGCTCTGAAGGTTAAGGAAAGAGAGAAATGGAACCAGAAGAGGCATAAAGAGGTGTGTATCAAGGACTTCCTCTTGATGGACACGGTGCTAAGTGTTACATATACAAGATCTCTTTAGCAAGTCCATCAACCACATAAAACAGTTATCATCAAACCCACATAATAATGCAGAAATCAAGACTCAGAGGATGTAAGGAACCACTCAGAGGTGTTCAGAAACAAAGACAGCCTCTGTACCTCTCACCAGAAGATTTGACATTTTGCTGCAGCCACTATTTTACATCTCTACCAGCAGCTAAGAAGTGACAGAAGAGCTGGGCCAAAAGACATCACCCTTCAAATTATGTCTTCTTTGTTTCTAAATCTCTGTACACATTCAAACACACACTGAGAATCAGGAGGAGAAAATGGGGCTGGGGAGAGGGAGAGAGAGAGAGGAAAAAGGGAGAGTAAGAGATAGGGAGAGGAGACAATTAAGAAGAGGAAAGGGAGAAAGAAGAGGCAGAAAAAACAGAAGGGAGGGAGGAGGAAGGGAGACAGGCAGGCCCACACACCAAAGAGTAGACTGCAATCCTGGCTCTACAATCCACAATTAGCTTAGTAACTTTAACAAAGCCACTAAGTACTTCAGGAAGCATCCGTTTTGTGTTGTATATAGTATGCTTCTTTTATTTTATAACTTGTGTTTATTTTTGTGGTATTGATGATTAAACCCAAGGTATTCACACTCACCTACACTATTGGAATCATCCAGTGCTTTATAACCAATGCTTAGGGCCTGGGAGTGCAGAAGCCTGGCAGTGAGGAAGACTCACAATGAGGTAATTGTTGTAGGACTGAAGGAAGGCTAATTCTGTAAGCAGACTGTGAGTCAAAGGAGATAAGTAGAACATTTAACATACAGTGACAAATAACTCTTAGTGACTCTAGCTCTGGGTAGTTATGAGTCCACTAGATGAGGTGGATTCATTTTGTTGGAAAGAACTCTGTTCTGCCATGAGTCAAACCAGATGAGCACCTAGGTAGAAGGCCAAAGGGAAGAGGTTCACCATATAAACTACAGCGCACACTGCAGTAATGTTGATGGGCTTTTTGTTACATTCTAAAGGCAATAGTTATTTGAGAGGATTTGTAAATTACATTGAAGCAGGAAGGAAAAAAAATCTTTACCTAACAGCTAGAAACACACTCTGTTAACATTGCAATATCTTTTGCTTAAGACTTTGTTTTTCCTCTTTATGGATTATAAGAAACTTTGTAAATAATAATTTTTGCCCAGAAGTGCTAATAGGGTATGCAAGATTGAGCGTGTGATATTTTGCTCACTTTATGAGATAAACATTTTCTTCAAATTTGCTTAGATTTGTGAATATAATTGTTATTGCCTGCAAAACATCTAATCAACTATATACTCCTTGTTTTAGTTAATCACCATTAAGGTGTTTCTACATTTTATTTCTCTCAGTAATGATAGGGTAAACATCATTGTGCTTAGTTGTTTTTTATTTTTTCAAAATTCAGAAAATTCATTGCATTTGAATAGCATTTTATGGTTTTCAAAATGAGTTCATTCTACTATATCTATTGAGAAGCATTTATTTACTACTCACTACATACCAGGCTTTGAAGACTAGCAAACAATTACAGAAGAAGGTCCCTGGTCTCCTGGATCAATAAATTCTAGTGACATTAAACACAATGTCACGTCACCCATGACATCTTCCCAGTGTCACAGGTACTAACAACCAGTATCTGACATATGAGCAGCTTGGATTTCAATGACATACCACATGACTGGGTGGTAGTAGAAATGATCATTCTTAGCATAAACCTAAAGTACAGTCTTACTCCCTACCTACCACTGATGACCTGCACTAGGAGAACTGATAGTGTCTTTACTGTAGCACCCGCCACTTCCTCAGGCTTTCCTGTGCGGTTAGCTGTCAGCCCACTGGCCTATGAATCCTTAAAGAGTCAAAATTCAGTCCTGATACCTCCATATCTACATGCCTCAAGAATGTACTCAAGAACACACTCAAGAATGTACTCAAGGCACTCAAGAATAGCTTGCTGAAAAGCTCAGTGGTTCTGTCTTTTCTCTTTCCTAGTGTCTATTGAAATAGGGGTCTCCCTGCTGATGGCACTATCAGCAGGACCCATCCTGTCTAGTCCATGAGCATATCAACGTGTTGTCATCTGTGGCCAAAGCCCTGCCATGAACTTGCTGTCACCACAGATGATGCTCTGGGCAATTGATGCTCAGCCATGTGCATAACTGTCTGAAAACCCCCAGAGTGACCTTGAAATTGCAACTGTGTGCCTTGCTGGGTTGGCCATGAATGCCCTGGAAGGTAAGCTGGGGAAGGGCAGCTCCAGAGGCTGTGGGGAAGTGAAGGGAGGCTGACGAGAACAATGGGAGATTTTCTTTCTGGGCATAAAATGGGATTTCTCCACAGTTAATGAGAACAGCCTGTTTCCAATTTGACTAATGCCTTCCATTAGAATTTTGGCATGGCCCAGCAGAGAGGCATGATCAGGGCTTTGTTTCATTTCTTAAAAGCCACAAACCACTTTGTCATTCAGAATTTTTCTTTGATCCCACCCCAGAATCCTAAGGCAACATTTATTGAAGCAGATCTGAAAAAGCCAACCTCTCCATGTGTGGGTAAGAGGTTTCATCTCACTGGGTTTCGATTTATTCTTCAGCTAAACAAGGGCAGAATCATTTATTCAGCTTACTTCCCAAATTCATTGTAAGGATCACATTTTGAAATTTAAAACACTGATGAGGGCTTAAAATCTATGAAGCCCTTAGTATGGGCCAGACCACGTCCAAGGCATTCCTACCCTCAGTCTCTCATTGGATACCTCCCTTAATGGCCACACCCTAGTCACTGTGAATATGTTACATACACTACATGGCAAAAGAGGAAATATTTATGAATGGAATCAAGGTTGCTAACAAATTAGAGAAATCATTTGTGTAGACTCAATGTCACCACAAGGAAGAGAGACTTAGAGTAAGAGCTACTTCCATGGAAGCAACATGGCAGCTAAGAGAGACAGAGACTTCACTCACTGTTGCTGGCTTAGAAGATCCCACAAGGGGATATGACCATGCAAATAGCTTCCTAAAGGAGAAAAATGTTTGAAACAGGGGAATGAAGTTTACTCTAGACCATTTAGAAAATATGCCTCTCTGCCTACACCTTAATTTCAGCCCAGTGAAAACCACATGTTAAGTTTTAACTTACAGAAATTTAAGATAGTAAGTGTATACTATTGCAAGGCACTAAATTTGTGGTCATTTGTATGACAGTCATAAAAAAAGCTGCACGTCATTTTTAATTTTCTTTCTTTTTGTTTAACACAGACGAGGAGCCTGAAAATCAGGGAAGTTAAATGTCTTACTTTAGGCCTATCAGGTGTACACACACTCTTTGTTTAATATGTGTATTAGGCCTGAGCTATACCACTGTGAGAAGTATATTATTTCCAGATACAAAATACATATGTGGTATTTGTGGTATTTCTCTTGACATGAGCAGGACCCTGGCTACTCCTGACCTGGGCTAAGAAGTGGGTTTCTCTTTCCCACCCACCATGGAGGGGCAGGATGGTTTGCATGCCCCATAGCAAATTACCATGAAAATAGAGACTTACATTTATACCTATTATTTCCATGAACATAGAGACTTACATTTATACCCCCTACTTCAGGATTCCAGGGGCAGGTGGTCAGTAGCTCAGGTTCTGTGAATCAAGTTCAAGGAAGCAGATGGGCTGCCTTCTCTCCTGGAAATACCCACTTCTGGATGCCCTCAGGTTGTTAGGAAAATTTACTCCTTCCAGTCATACAAGTCATGGAAGCTGCTTCTCCAAGGCTCCAGAAGCAAGCCCCATCCCCAAGTCTGTTATGTTGATTGCCTTGTCCATTCCATTTCTCTTTCTCTTCCTTCTTTCTTCACCTTTTTCCCTCCTCCTAAAAACCACACACACATTGGTTCCTTCCTACCCGTCCCACTTACCCAATCAATTTTCCACTCTGAGATTTCATTTTCCATTGTTTTCTCTGGTTTGTAAAATTTAAAGGGATGGCACTTAATCAAAGAAGGCTTCTAATTAGTTTCCTCTACTTTCTTTCATCTTTTATTTTTAGCCTCCCCCTGTGAATTCTTTTGTTCTCCCTTGCTTTCTGCTTTCTCTCTCTCTCTCTCTCTCTCTCCCACTTCCTTCAGCTTAGCTGGAGAAGGGAGGAAAGCATTTGAAAACTGTCCTGCATCTTGGCCTTCTTGCTCTTCCATAAAGTGCCCCAAAGTTGGTGTGCAATCTGCCTTCCATCCCAGGGCCCTCTTTGTGTTCTTTGCACCTATCTCCATGAGAAACTGCCTGATTCACTTCTTTGTCCTTGGGGCAAAAGCTTTGCCTACTTCATCCATAGCTCTGCCCACAGTACTGAAAATGGTGCCCACACATGCAGCTGCTCCACAATTTAGAACATTCATTTTCATTGAATGGATGAATAGATGGATAGATGCATCAGTAAACAGATGCATAAGTGGAGGGCTTTTAACAAAACTAAGGAAGGTCAAAGTTTTGGCAGCATCTAATGCCTCCAAAAATATATAAAGTGTGCACAGATTGAAGTACTGTTGGATGCAGATGTTACTATTCCCTGTCCATGTGGAGATTTCTGCTCCTGGAGTGCCTTAAAGACAGGAAATAGCTTCTGGAAATGTGATCAAACTTCATAAAATAGAACCTGAGCTGCACACTCTGCAACTTTGTTATAAGATCATGTCTGGTGGCCCTGAAGCAAGGCCAGCAGATTGCTGTAGCTACTGGTTTCAAACAGGAGCCTAAAGAGAATTATTTCTGTTGTCTGTTGGCCATTTCAGAACTTTGGAAATGGAATGGTCAATTCATCAGAAATAAATAACAGGTGAGTATGGTGGACTTTAGGGGGCCTGAAGGGGAGAGACCCTGGCACGTCAGGACCTGAACCATGCGGTTGACTCGGGGTGCCGGGAGAACAAGGAGCTCCTCCCCTCTCTGGGGGATGGCTGTGAGGGTGGCAGACTTTTGGCAGCCTGAAGAAGAGAGACCCTGGTGCGTCGGGACCTGCACTGTGTGGTTGACTCGGGGTGCAGAGAGAACAAGGATCTCCTCCCTTCTCTGGGGGGCGGCTGTGATCCTGCCGGCATGCGGACTGAGAATCAGACATCTCATGTCATCCTGTCCCCTGTCCTGTATCCCCTTTCCCCATCATCCCTGCTTAGCAAGTGGGAGCCAGTGAACTACACATCTTGTGAAAAGACTGGCTATGTTATTTAGTATGAGCTCCCCATATGCAAAGATATGGACAACCATTTGGAAGAAAACAAGAGACAATATGACAGATAGTGAAGATCTCTGGTTGTCTAGCTTTGAAATTTATGCTTTCTTATGTCTCGTTCTGTTCTGTTTTGTTGTGTTTAATTTTACTCCATTTTAAAATAAAATTTTTTTAAAAATTTTTAAAAAAAGATCATCTCCAGGTCTCCACTGTAGCAAACTCACTTGGATTAAGCCCTAGGTAGCTCCCCTGTTCCACAGATGGAAGAAAGACTGAGGGGGTCATGTCCTTCCTAAGACACAGAGGCTCCTGGACCACAGACTGCCCTGGAGTTTGTAGGCCTGTTGACTTGCTCCAGGGCGAAATTAATCTGAGACAGCGCAGAGGGAGATATATTTCATCTTACAAGTTAATGAACAAATGGATTTCCTATTTATTATTCATTGACTTTTGTAGTTAAATGAATTGCTCAGGGACAATCACTAAATTTTGGTATTTGTAGAAAAAGTTGGTACCAGCCAGATTCAATATGCATCAAGTATTCAAGTATCAGTGTATTTTATGGAATGAATTTTACTCATTACTCTAGCTGGTTTTAGTCAACTTTAAATTTTTAATGAAAAATGGTGTATTCATTGTGAATGCACTCACTCCTGATTCTTCTTTGGTTTGATTTCTTTGTAAGAACAGGAGGAAAGACAAGAGCCTCCAATATCTTTTGTCTGTGTCTGTCTTCGACATGGGCTTTTCTTTTTATTGTTGTTATTTCCACCAGAACTAATCTCTCCCTTGACATTCATCTACCTTTCCATTAACTTCTTCTTCTGCTGAGAAATTAATGTCTTTTTTCCTCTTCTCCCCAGAAAGAAAATCATGGGTTTTTGTTTCATAACAAAAAGTCAAAAAGAAAGACATTTTGAACAAAAACATTGTGATAAATCAGAACTAACAGTGAAACAAAAAGAAAAAGCATAAAATTCTGGTTCAGTAATCCCCTACTCCCTGGTAGTACATAGCCATAGACACTGAAAGAACGTAAACTCATAGACACTTGCAAAAGAAATAAGATATCAATATGACCCAGCAGAGCCTCCTGTTGTACAGTTATTATACGAGCAATGGTAAATACTACAGTCATTTCCTTGCTGTTTTAATTAGAACTCTAAATATGGCAGAGGCAAAAATATGCAAGTTTGACTTTCTCTAGTTAAGAGCTTCTTTCCCTTGGGAGCCATTTTCATGAGCAGTTAAGTCAGACTCAATGATATTTTCTGTTATTTTCAGTTACCTATCTTGCCTAAGCTATCAAGATCATGATAATATGATCATTAAATGCTATAAATGTTTAAAGAAAAATGAATTATTGCAGCAAAAGACACATTAATTCTCCTTAACATACTTCCTTCACATTGCACATACTTATTCCATAATTCTTGCAACTTTACAAAGCAGTTCTGGAAGCCTTGTTATGTAAGTGCTTTTTAGTGGATACTTTGATGTCCTGAATGAATTCAAAACATTTACAGCCATTTTTGTCAAATGAAAGTATAACGTGTATCCTCATCCACTATATTCACCCGATCTGCCACTGTGCAACTTCTGGCTTTTCCTCAAAATTAAAATGACCATGAGAGATAAACTTTTTAATAGACTCAGGAGACCAAGGCTGTGACCACACAACTAAAGACACTAATGAAAGAGGAGTTTCAGAACTGATTCAGAAAATGGCAAAAACAATGTAGTAAGTGTATTTACTCAAGGTTAGGGAAAGTATCCTGCGGGGGACTGGTAACAATGTGCCTTTTATTATACTAATTATTAAAAATGTAAACATTCACAATATTTGGATCACACCGATATCAAACTCACCTTGAACATTTCTATACCTTTATTCCATGTCTGACTCAAGGTTCCTTACTTCCCCACTCTGCACACCCCCCTGAAAACTAATCAATGCTTAATTTGAAGCATGATGAGCAAAGTAGGGAGTGTTGTGTTTGTTCTCTCAACTCCTTCCCTGACTTCAGTCCTAATGTTGAGGAAATAAGCAAACAGGAAACACCTCAGTGAGCAACTGCTATGGGGAGGTTCAGGCTGATAGGCTTGAAGATGGTGGACAATGGCATCTCTAAAATCTGTTTGTGAGGGTCTTTCTCCCACCAGGTGATCCTTCCTGCATCCCTCTAAAGGTCAACCCTTCTGGACCTGGTCCACGTTTTACTACAAGTACTCAACTCCATGTGTGAAGGTATTTGTCCAGGCAAAACCCCTAATTTTACACCACCATGGACCTAGAACTCTGGGACCCATACATATGCCAAGCTCCTTTTTGTGACTCTTGAGGGTAAAAAACAAACAAGGAAGGAGTCCTCTGTCCTTTTTCTGCTTGTTTGTGCTAGAAAAGCCCAGGGATCTGTTGCTTTCTCCCAAATCAGCCCTCTCAGCAAGCCCATAGACGGATAGTTTCCCACTGAGACACCACATAGTCTTTTGCTATTTGGAACCATCCCATGTTGACCCCAGGTGTTTGAATGGCTCCGCGGGCCCTGATCTTCTACTTAGAGTGAGAATGAAACTGATCATGGGCATGCATCCAACCCGCCAATCCCTTTCCATGCACTTTGTCAGAAAACTCAGCTAGCACCTCTCATCAAGAGAAAGGGACAACTTCTTTACTCTTCAACAAAGGCTGATCATGTAACTCACTCTGTGACTATTTCTACTTACTCTTGGAATTCTCCTCAACACTTAGCAACTGTCTTAGCCCATTTCCATTGCTTTAACAAAATGACTGGGTCTGAGTACTTTATAATGAAAAAAAGGTTTACTTAACTCACAGTATTGGAGGCCTAAGAAAATGACACATGAAACCAAATGCACTAGTGTCAAATGAGGTCCTCATCCAGCATCACAAGGCAGAAGTGTGAACCAGGGAGAAACACTATGGTCATACAGAAAGCAAGAGGCAAGAAGAAGCCAGCATTTCTGTTTGCTTTTCAATGAAAGCTCACTCTTGTGAATCTAATCCACTCTTGTAAAATCTAAACTATTCTGAGGGATCAACATTAGTCTCTTCCTGAGGTCAAATCATAACTTAATCACATTTTATTAAACCCCATCACTGAAGGTTCCATTGTCTTTCAATACTACTTTAGTAGAGGACCAGAAACAATTCCATGAGTGCTTGAAAAACAAACTATATCCAAAATGGAGTATGAAAATTTTTCAACTGCATCGTCCCTTACAATTTGTGTAAACTTTTTGGAAAGAGGAATCCTGCCTACTTATTATTTGTTATATATTTAACTCTTCATGTTTAGCCTTAAGGAACATAAAAATATTTTAACACAAAATGAAATATGGAGAAATCACTGAAGGAAGGATACTTAAAAGACTATTTTAGAACTCAAATATACACCAAATGTTGTTGACACATCAAGCAACATAAGATCTTGTCATCACAAAACCTTGCTGCTCCATCTACCAATTCCTTTTTAAAGGTTTAATGTGTTGAATTCCAAGTAATTTAATTTTTCTAAGATGGCAGATTAAGGGATTGGAGTTACATTTAAATCCACATTTTGGAGAATCAAGACTAAACTATATCTCAAGGTTAACAGCAGGAGGAGTAAACCAACACCCTTCACATACTAGCATCACAAGGGAAGAGATTTCTGTACTTCCCCATGGTGTGGAATTTAGAACACCAAGAGAATCCTACTTTGAAAGCTGCAAAGATGCTCCATTCAATATCCATGCTACATAATGATGAATGAGGCACCATCCTCAGCCTAAAGGAATGTGCACAATGGTCATACCTGATCCTTTGTCATCACCAAGCTTCTGTGGTAATGTATCTCTAACACTGAGCTTCTGCAAAGGCTGTGCACCATCCTAAGAGGCATCATGGGCCATAGAAATACCAGTGAATTAGAAGCCAAGGACCAGTGCACTGGATAAGTAATTGTGCTCAGTCAGGACTCTCTTTGGGACTCAGTTTTATCTGAATATCTACCACCACTCCCCTTGGTGCCACAGAATGACTTGAGTTAGATAGAGAACAGTTTAGAATGCAGGGATTCTTTCTTTGTTTTTGCATGTGATGTGTGACCATTAATTCTGCCCCCAACACACACACACACATATGGCCATTCAGAGATTACTATATGAAGCAGAATAAGTAATGCATGCATGAAAAGGATGTTATTGGAACTAAAATGGCTCATTCAGAGTGAAATTTGCTAAATAGTGGTTTCTATGGAAGAATTTTCTTTCCTAATGGACAAAATATTAAGAAGTAGTGATAACCATATCATGAGCCAATAAACACTTCTTTTTCCTCAAGCAGGAAGGAACATGGTTTAGTGAGTGTATAACACTGGGGAAATTGGGGGGGGATTTTTTTTAAAAGATTGAATCTTCAGTGGTTTATAGGCATCCTGAAGACTTTGCAAATAAATAAATGCATTAGGTCCTGGTAGCCAGTCTTTCTTAATTGATAATATTTCTTTCTACCTTAGCAGGCTATGGCTCTGTGGGATGTCAGGCCAGAATTATTAGCAATTACAAACTATGGATCTGTGGAAAATCTTGACAATGACTAGCTTTCAAAATACTAATTCAGGCCCTTCCCTGCACCTCAGCTGCCAACAGGATTATTGGCCACCCTTCTGCCACACTCAACAAACTTCAATTGTTAAGGGGAAACTTGGCTTACCTTCCCCTGTACCTCAGCATCTGGGAGGGTTGTTGGCCATCTCTCCCCCATACCTGGAACACTTCAGCAGTCAAGGGGAGCCTCGACTGCCCTTCCTTGCACCTGAATGGCCAGAGCCACCAACAGGCTTGTCAACTTCCATTACCCTGAGTCAAAGGACCTAAGAAGCCCATGGACCATCAGGGGCCCCTTCCACCACCTGCAGTACCTTGGTGGGCTTGTGGAAGCCTTGGCAATCCCTCCCTCTGCACAGAGGACCTCAGTGGGTCTGCGACAGTGTGGTGAGTTTCCCCTTCAAGTAGAGTATCTCAGTTGGTCAACAGGAACCTCTGAAAACCCTCTTCCCAACCTTGACAAGCTGGCAGGAGTGTGAGTCACTTTTCCATACAAAGAACTCCAGGTGAGTTGATGAAAATTCTAAAGAGGCCTTCCTTTATGATGGAGGAATCATAAAGGGCCTAAGAGATCCCCAGTGACACAGTAAGGACCCGGTTGGGACGCACACTATAAACAGGTAGATCTGGTGGCCTGGAACAGTCTTAAGCCACAGTAACAATAAGGAGATAAGGGTTGGTTTACATCAATACTCTTAGGCTAGTAAGCCTAGGAAACATGTAAAACTCACTCAACAGGCCCTGCAGGTAGAATTCAGGTTACTAGCCCTTCCCCTACACTGTGGGAACCAGCAATTGGGTGAACGTCAGCCATACAGTAGGATCTTAAGACACATGCAACCAAAATATTAACTCAAGAGGTGAAAATTACAAAATGAAAGAGCAAAATGCAATCTCAAACACCCAGTCCATCAGGAACAAATACAAGAGACATCAAAATAGAGGACATTGGAAGTCATATATTCAAAATTTCTAAAAAGATAGCAAGTGAAATAAAGAAACAAATATGAGGCTGCAAAGAAAATCAGATTAGAAATAATCTCTCAAGTAAACAAAGAAATGACAACTTTAGCAAAGGAGTTGTTCAGCATAGTTAAAGAAGAAATGGATAAAAAAGTACAGAAGCATGGGAAAATGAAAACATGAGTGAACAATATAGGAAAGAAATAGAATGCATGGCAAACATTCAACAAGATATCCAGGAAATTAAAAATTCCACTGAAATCTGGCAAAACTGCTTGAATGAAATAGAAGGTAGATTTTCAAACTTTGAAGACAGGGGCCTGTTTGGGATGGGGAACATTGTAGGACCCGCAGCTGAGAGCTGGGCTGCTCAGGAGAGCTAGGCCCACTCTTCACCCGCAGGGAATATTGCCCCCCCGGCAGCTGAGAGCTGGGCCGGTTCGGGACTGGGAACATCGCAGGACTGGCAGCTGGGATCCAGGGCTGCCCAGGAGAGCTAGGCCCACCCTTCACCCATAGGGAACATTGCAGGGACCAGTGCCGGCGGGCCTGAGGTGCCTGGGTTTGCTGCTGCTGTGCCCACCCCTCCTCCAAGAATATCTAGGAAGTCTGCCACAGGCGTGAGTTGCCTGGGACCACAGCTGCTGACCCGGGAACATTGGACTGCAGTGAACCACCATGCTGGCTCTATGAGAGGCTCAGGAACCCCTCACCCAAACAGAAGACTTCATCAGACTCCAGCCAGTGTGGTGACTTGGCCCCCCAAAATAGAGGTCTGCCGTGGGTAAATAGGGACAGAAGTGAAACTCCCTCCAAGTGTAAGATCTTGGCTAACCTGGCAAGAGAGTAGGTAGGTAACACCCTCCCCCCACACAGAGAACATCAGACAGGTTGAGGAGTGTGCCAATATTGCCTTGCCCAAATTTAGAGGAAATTAAAAGAACTTATGATACCCAGAGACACACTAGGGCCCCAGCTGACAAAAACACTATAGCCAGGGAGACCTGATGACCTGCCACAACCTGAAGCTATAACAACAGCAGGAACTAAGAGCTCCCTACATCAATACTTCTGGGCTAGTTAGCCCAGAAAGAATATAGGACTTACCCAACAGGCACAGTAGGAGGAATTCAAGAGACTAGATCTCCTCTTCATGGTGGTACACAGCAATTTGACAAACATCAACCACACAGTAGAACCCTGAAACACACACTACAGAAACTTGTGACTGTTGGAATAGAAAGACCAGAAATTTACCCAAAAGGTGAAAATGCCTAAAAAAAAAGCAAAATGCAATCCCGAACATCTAATCCATCAGGGCCAAGTGCAGGCAGTAATGAAATAGAGGACCCTAAAATTCATACACCAGAAATCTCTGAAAAGATAGCAAATGAAGTAAAGAAACAAATCCATGAGGCTATGGAGGAACTCAAATGAGAAATAATGTCTTATGTAAAGACAAAAGTAACAACCTTAGTAAATGTGCTGCTCGACATAGCTAGAGAAAAAATAGATAAGAAACTACAGGAGCATGTGAAATTGATTGAAACATCGAATGAACAATGCAGAAAACAAGCAGAATCTGTGAAATAAATTGAAAGAGATAAGCAAGAAGCAAAAAGTTGTATTGAAAGCCTGCAAAGCCACTTAAATGAAACTGGGAATAGAATCTCAGACCTTAAGGATAGGATTACAGATAGCGATCTTGAAAGGGTACAACTTACAAAAACAACAACGCAGCATGAAATGACAATCCAACAGCTACAAGATGATGCCAGGCAAAACAATGTTAGATTAATAGGCTAGGCATTAGTGAGGAGGCAGGAGAAAATGCAAAGGATATAGCTAAGCTGTTCACAGAAATAATGGCACAAAATTTCCCAAACATGGGGGGGCAATTGGATATACAAATAAGTGAGGCATATAGAATGCCACACAGTCATAGCCAACATAAACCTACACCCAGACATATAATAATTAAGATTGCAAATATACAGCATAAAAACAGAATACTAAAAGCTGTTAGAGAAAAGACACAACTCACCTACCAAGAATAGCCTATTAGAATCACACCAGACTTCTCAGCACAAACCTTTAGGTTAAGATGAGCTTGGATTGAAGTATTTCAAGCCCTAAAAGAAAACAACTTTCAACCCAGACTGATGTACCCAACAAAACTGTCTTTCAAATTTAATGGAGAAAGAAGATACTTCCATGACAAAGAACAACTAAAGAAATTCATATCCACCAAACCAACACTGGAAGGAGTGCTGAAGGACATCCTAGATAGAGATAAAAAGGACCACAATCTCCAGAACAACAACAGAAAGAAATCACCAGGCTGGACAAGAAAATAAACAAGAGAGAAAAGCAGGAAACTAACAACAGTAACACAACATGGCAAAGTCAAGCCAGTACATATCAATGATATCCATAAATGTAAATGGGCTCAATTCACATATCAAAAGAAACAGGTTGACAGAATGGATCAAGAAACAGGATCCCACAATATGCTGTATACAAGAAACACATCTGACTCAAAAAGAAACTCATAGATTAAAAGTCAAAGGATGGAAAACTGTATTCTGTGCAATGGGAACCCAGAAAAAAGCAGGGGTAAATATTCTATTTGCAGACTATGTGAACTTCAAACCTAAAATGATTAAAAGAGATAAAGAAAGTCACTACATACTCATTAGTGTAAAAATTCAAGACAAAGAACTAACAATTATAAATATATATGCACCAAACACAGGAGCACTCAACTATATAAGACAGATACTAAAGGATATGAAAAACCAAATACACAAGAACACAATTATTATAGGTGACCTTAACAGCCCATTGTCACAAAGAGATTAATTAGACAAAAAGTCAGCAAAGAAATAATATAACTGAATCATACCTGTGAGCAATTGGACTTAGTAGATGTTTACAGAGTGTTCCACCTAACCACATCAGAATACATATTCTTCTCAGCTGCGCATGGGACATTCTCCAAAATAGACCATATATTAGCCCATAAAACATACTTAAGTAAATGCAAAGTGATTGAAATTATCCCATGTATATTACCAGACCATAGTGCACTGAAATTGGAAATTAATGAAAAAAGAAACTGCAAATCTTACCTAAACACATGGAAATTGAAAACATCCTGAACAACCAATGGGTTACAGAGAAAACTGAAGAAGAGATTAAACAACATCTGAAAGTCAATGAAAATACAGATACAACATACCAAAACCTGTGGGATGCAATGAAAGTGGTCTTAAGAGAGAAATATATAGCAATGTATTGTTACATCAGGAAAGCAAAATAAACACAAATAAACACCCTAATACTATACTTCAAGCTCCTAGGAAAAAGAAGAGCAAGTCAAGACCAAAGCTCATAGAAGGGAGGAAATTATAAAGATCAGAGCAGAAACTCATGCAATTGAGATGAAGAAAACAATAAAAGGATTAATGAATCAAAGAGCTGGTTTTTTGAAAGAATAAACAAAATTTGTAAACATCTAGCAAACTTTATCAAGAAAAAGAAAGAAAAACTCAAATTCATGCAACAAGGAATGAAAAAGATGAAATTACTATAGATCTTGTAGAAATGCAAAAGATAATCAACACTTACTTTGAAATTCTTTACTCAAAAAGGCTGAAAACACAGAGGAAATAGACAGTTTCCTGGAAAAGTATAAATTACCAAAGCTGAATCAAGAAGACACAAAAATTTTGAATAATCCAATATCAGTTACTGAAATTCAAAATGTATTTAAAAACTTATCAACAAAGAAATACACTGGTCCTGAATTCATGGTTAAATTCATGGCTGAAGGTTAGAGATTTAATACCAATACTCCTCAAAATCTTTAATGAAATTGAAAAGAAAGTAGGTATCTCTAACTCTTTCCTGGGAGCAAGTATTACTTTTATACCAAAACCAGAGAAAGCCCCAACCAAAAAGGAGAGCTATAGGCAAAACTCCCTAATAAACACAGAAGCAAAAATTCTCAATTAAATACTAGCAAATAGAATGCAGAAAATGATCAGGAAGATTATATATCATGATCAAGTTGGATTTATCCTAGGAATGCAGGGATCGTTCAACATATGCCAATCAATAAATGTAGTACACCACATCAACAGAGCCAAAGACAAAAATCACATGATAATCTCAATAGATGCAGAAAATCTTTTGAAAAAATCCAATAATTGTTTAGGCTAAAGAAAAAACTACAGAAAATTGGAATTGATGGTCTCTACCTCAATCTGATAAAAGCCATCTATGACAAACCAACAGTCAATATCATACTAAATGGACAAACATTGAAAGCTTTTACTCTAAAGTCAGAAACAACACAAGAATGTCAACTATCACCACTCCTATTCAATATAACTCTGTAAATGTTGGCCAGAGCAATTAGACAAGTGAGAGAAATAAAAGGAATAAGGATAGGAAAAGAAGAAGTTAAATTATCACTATTTGAAGATGAAATGATACTCTTCATAAAAGACCACAGAAACTCCAAAAGAAGAATACTAGAGTTAATAAGCAAATTCAGCAGTGTAGCTGGATACAAAGACAGTACTCAAAAATCAATAGCATTCCTGTACACAAACAACAAACTCATTGAGAGAGATATTATGGAAATACACCTTTCACAATAACATCCAAAAATATGAAATATTTAGGAATCAACCTAACAAAGGATGTAAAAGGCATATATGTTGAAAACTGTAGTATACTTAAAAAAGGAGATTGAAGAAAATATCATAAAAATGAAAGATATCCCTTGCTCTTGGTTGGGAAGAAAAAACAGTAAAAATGGCCATACTCCCAAAACTATTATACAGATTTATTGCAATTCCAATAAAATACCACTTACATACCTCACAGATATAGAGAAAACATTGCCAAAATTCATTTGGAAACAGAAGAGACCTAGAATAGCGAAGGCAATTCTTGGCAATAAGGGCAAGGCAGGAGGCATCACATTCCCTGACTGAGACTGTATTATAAAGCTACTGTGAAAAAATCAGCATGATACTGGCAAAAAAAAAAAAAAAAAAAAAATACCTGAGGACAATGGAACAGATCAGAGGCTGCAGACACAACTACAAAGACACTCAGCCATCTTACCTTTGACAAAGAGGCCAAATGTGTTCACTGGAAGAAAGATAACCTCTTTAATAAATGGCGCTGAAAAAATTGGCTTTTAATATGCCAAAGAATAAAACTAGACCCAAGTCTATCATCATATACTAAACAAAAGTCAAAATGTATCAAAGATTGGCAGACCATTCCCCAGTATCCAGGAACTCTAGCCAGTGGCATGCGTGGGCCTGGGCCAGGCCTGGGCCGCTCCTGCTATTCCCGCCTTCCCCAGGGATGTAGGAACTCCAGCCAGCAACATGCTCGGGGCAAGGCCATACCCAGGCTCTTCCCACAATCTCCACCATCCTGGCAGACCACCTCACAGAACCCAGGAATCCTAGCCAGTGCCACGTGGCCCAGGCCAGACCCAGGCCCCTCCCATATCCCCACAGTCCTGGCCGCCCACCTCAGGACGTAGGAACTCCAGCCCACAGCATGCACCACCACATTCCCACTGCTGCTGCTACTGGGGACTCCCAAAACTCCTGGACCTCGTATTGCTGTTGCTCTTCAGCTCCCACACCTCCCCCCAAGAACCTTAGACTGCAGTGGATTGACTGTGCAGTATCAAGGGGAGACTCAGTAACCCCTCATCCAAACAGGAGAACTCAGCAGGCTTCCACCAGTGAGGTGAGTTTGCCCCTAAAATAGGAATAGAGTTTGCCACCTTCAGTGAGTAAACAGAAGTAATAGCAAAGCCCCCTCCAAAAGTAGGCCATTGGTGAGCTTGGCAAGTGAGTGAGTGAGTGAGTCCTTCCTTCACACAGAGAACATCAGGTAGGTTGAGGAGGGTGCCAATAAGGCCTTCCCCAACCTGGAGAAAATAGAGGCCCTGTGGGACCCCCAGAGACACAGCAGGGTCAGGGCCAAGACAAATACTATAAACAGTGAGATCTGGTGACTTTGAACAACCTGAAGACATAATAACAGCAAGAACTAAATGTTGATTTCCATCAATACTCCTAGGCTTGTCAGCCTAGGAAGAATATAGGACTCACCCAATAGGTCCTGCATGGGGAATTCAGGTGATAGGACCACCTCTTCATTGTGGGACCCAGGAACTAGGTAAACTTCAACCTTACAATAGGACCTCAAGATACATACTACCAACTGTTGACACTAGTGGGATTGAATGACCAAATATTAACCTGAAAGGGGAAAGTGGCAAAATGAAAAAGCAAAATGCAATCTCAAACATCTAGCCCATCAGGAACAAGTACAGGAGACATTGAAATAAAAGACTTCAAAAGCAACACACTAGAAACCTCCGAAAAGATAGCAAGTGAAATAAAAAACAAACAAACAAATCCATGAGACTATAGAGGAAATCAAATTAGAAATAATGTCTCATGTGAAGACAGAAATAGCAACCTTAGTAAAGGACAGCTCAGTGCAGCTAGAGAAGAAATAGATTTAAAAAGCACAGGATCATGGGAAACTGATTGAAACCTTGAATGAACAATATAGAAAACAAGCAGAACTCATGAAATAAACTCATGAGACATCCAAGAAACAAACAATTCTATTGAAAGCTGGCAAAACTGTTTAAATGAAGCTGAGGATAGAATTTTGGACCTTGAGGACAGGATTCTAATTAGCAATCATGAAAGAAAGAACTTTTAAAAATAACAAAGCAGCATGAAATGAAAATCCAGAAGCTTCCCAAGATGATACCAAGAGAAACAATATAACACATCAGTGAAGACGCAGGAGTCAATGCAAATGATACAGGGAAACTATTCACAGAAGAAATAGCAAAAAATTTTCCAAAAATGGGAAAAAATCTGATATGCAGATAAGTAAGGCATATAGAATGCCAAACAGTCACAACCAACATAAATATACACACAGACATATAATAATTAAGATCCAAGACATACAGCATAAAAATAGAATACTGAAAGCTGTTAGAGAAAGCATACAACTCACCTATAAAGGAGATCAAGGAGATTAGAATCATGGCAGACTTTTCAGCACAAACTCTCAAGTCAAGGTGAGCTTGGAGTGAGGTATTTCAAGCCCTGAAAGAAAATAACTTTCAACCCAGACTGATGTACCCAGAAAAACTTTCATTCAAATTTAATGGAGAAACAAGATATTTCCATGACAAAGAACAACTGAAGAAATTCATGTCCACGAAATGAGCCTTAGAAAAAGTATTGGAAGACATACTAGATAGAGATAAAAATGACCACAATCTCCACAAAAACAAGAGAAAGAAACCACCAGGCAAGACAAGCAATTATACAAGGGAGGAAAGCAGAAAGCAAACAACTGGAACATAACAGCAAAGTCAAGCCAGTATATATCAGTTATATCCATTAATGTAATTAATTACATTACAATCTTGTCCTCAATTCAACTATCAAAAGAAATAGGTTGACAGAATGGATCAAGAAACAGGATCCCACATTATGCTGTATACAAGAAATACATCTGACCCAAAAGGAAACTCATAGATTAAAAGTCAAAGGATGGAAAATAGTACTCCATGCAACAGGAACCTGGAAAAAAGCAGAGATAACTATGCTATTTGCAGACAATGTGAACTTCAAGCCTAAAATGATTAAAAGAGATAAAGAAGGTCACTACATACTCATTAGTGGAAAAATTCAATAGGAAGAAGTAACAATTATAAATAAATAAATATATATATATATATATATATATATATATATATATATATATATATATACCTAACACAGGAGCACCCAACTATATAAGACAAATAATAATGGGCATGAAAAACCAAATACACAAGAACACAATTGTAACAGGGGACCTTAGTACCCATTGTCACAAAGAGACAGATTAACTAGACAAAAAGTCAGCAAAGAACTAATAGAATTGAATCATACATGTGAGCAATTGGACTTAGTAGATGTTTACAGAGTGTTCCACCTAACCACATCAGAATACACAGTCTTCTCAGCTGTGCATGGGACATTCTTCAAAATAGACCATTAAGTAAATGCAAGGGTATTGAAATTATCCCATGCATAATATCTGACCATACCAGACTAAAATTAGAAATTAATGGCCAAAGAAATTGCAAAACCTGCATAAATGCATGGAACTTAAACAAAAACCTTTTGAACAACCAGTGGGCTAGAGATGAAATTAAAGAAGAAATGAAGCAATATCTACAATTCAGTGAAAATGTGGAAACCACACACTATAATCTGAAGGCTGCAATGAAAACAGTCTTAAGAAGGAAATATATAGCAATAAATTGTCATATCAAGAAAACAGAATGAACACAAATAAACAACCTAATGCTTCATCTCAAGCCTCTAGAAAAAGAGCAAGTCAAACTCAAAGCTCATAGAAGAGAGGAAATTGTAAAGATCAGAGGAGAAATTAATGCAATTGAAACTAAAAAAAGAATTAATGAAACAAAAAGCTGGCTTTTTGATAGAATAAACAATATTGACAAACCTCTAGCTAACCTTATCAAGAAAAAAACCCAAATTCACGCAATAAGGACTGAAAAGAAGGAAATTACTATAAATCCCATGGAAATTCAAAAGATCATAAATGTCTACTTTGAAAATCTCTACTCACAAAGAGTGGAAAACACACAGAAAATGGACAGATTTCTAGAAACATGAACTACCCAAACTCAACCAAGAAGATATAGCAATTTTGAATAACCCAGTATCAGATATTAAAAATGTAATTAAAAACTTACCAACAAAGAAAAGCCTAGGTCCTGATAGATTCACGGCTGAATTCTACAAGAAATTTAGAGAAGATCTGATGCCAATACTCCTGAAACTCTTCAATGAAATTGAGAAGGAAGTAATCCTCGCTAAGTCATTCCTGGAGGCAAGTATTACTCTTATACCAAAACCAGACAAAGACCCAACCAAAAAGCAGAACTATAAGCCAATCTCACTAGTGAACATTGAAGCAAAGATTCTCAATAAAATACTGGCAAACAGAATGCAACAAATCATCAAGATTATACATCATGACCAATTGGGAATGCAGGGATGTTTTAACATACACAAATCAATAAATGTAATATAACACATCAACAGAGCTAAAAACAAAAACCACATGGTCATCTCAATAGATGCGGAAAAAGCTTTTGATAAAATCAAACACATGTTCATGATAAAAACCCTTCAGAAACTCTGAATACAATGTGTTACCTCAATCTCATAAAGCCCATTTATGGCAAACCAACAGCCAACATTATACTAAATGGACAAAAACTGAAAGCTTTCACTCTAAAATCACAAACAAGACAAGGATGTCTACTATCACCACTCCTTTTCAATATAGTTCTGGAAACACTAGCCAGAGCAATCAGACAAGAGAGACAAATAAAGGGAATAAAGATAGGAGAGGAAAGAGGTTAAATTAACACTATTAACAGATCACATGATACTCTATATAGAAGACCCAAAAAACTTCATTAAAAGACTACTAGAAATAATAAATAAATTCAGCAGTGTAGCTGGATAAAAGTCAACAATCAAAAATCAACAGCATTTCTGTACACAAACAAAAAACTCACTGAGAGAGACATGGAAATATCACCTTTCACAATAGCATCTTAAAAAGTAAAATACTTAGGAATCAACCTAACTAAGAATGTAAAAGACCTATATGCTGAAAATTACACTACATTAAAAAAGAAGATTGAAGAGGATATTAGAAAATGGAAGGATATTCCTTGTCTTGGCTAGGAAGAACCAACATTGTGAAAGTGGTCATCCTCTCAAAACTGTTATATAAATTTAATGCAATCCCAATCAAAATACCATTAACATACCTCACAGATATAAAGAACACACTCCTAAAATTCATTTGGAAATAGAAGAAACCTAGAATAGCAAAGATGATTCTGGGCAACAAAGGAAAGACAGGAGGAATCTAAATTCCTGACTGAAAACTATATTACAAAGCCACAGTAATAAAATCAGCATGGTACTGGCAAAGAAATAGACTTGTAGATCAATGGAACAGATTAGAAAATGTAAACACAACTACAAGTACATCAATCACCTAATATTTGACAAAGGGGACAAACATGTTCACTGGAAGAAGGATAGCCTCTTTAATAAATGGTGTTGGAAAAATTGTCTCTCCACATGCAGAAGACTGAAACTAGACCAAGGCCTATCACCATGCACAAAACTAAAGTCTAAATGGATCAAAGATCTAAATATTAAAACAGAAACACTGAATCTACTGGAAGACAAGGTAGATAGAAGTCTTGGAGACATAGGTTACACAAAGAATTCATAAACAAAACCAAACTGCATAGGAAACACTTCAAAGAATCAACAACTGGGATCTCATATTGAAAAGTTTTTGCACTTCAAAAGAAATCACCAACAAAGTGAAAATAAAATGCACAGAATGGGAAACAATTTTAGCCTGCAACCCTTCAGACAAAGAACATATCCAGAACATATAAAGAATTGAAAAGCATCAAGCCTCCAAATTCAAAGACCCTCTCCAATAATGGGCATCTGAGATGAGCATAAATTTCACAGATGAAGACAAACAAATGTCAAATAAATACATGAAGAAATGTTCACCATCACTGGTCATTCGAGAAATGCAAATTAAAACAACATTGAGATTTCTTCTCACTCTGGAAAGAATAGCTGCCATCAAGAAATCAACTGATAACAAATGTTGGCGAGACTTCGGGGAAAAATGAACATTGTTCCACTGTTGGTGGGAGTGTAGACTGGTGCAGCCACTATGGAAATCAGTATGGAGAATTCGCAGAAGACTAGAATTGCAAGCTCCATTCAACGCAGCTATTCCCCTCCTGGGTATTTTCCCAGAAAAGTTGAAAAGGTCATGTCACAGTGATATATATGCACCAATGTTATAGCAGCACAATTTATAATAGCTAAATCTTGGAAACAACCAAAATGCCCCTCAACCACAGAGTGGATGAAAAAGATGTGGTATTTTTCTACAATTGAATATTACTCAGCTATAAAAAAGGATGATCTTGAGGCCTTCATAGAGAAATGGAGACAAATTGAAACAATCCTCATTATTGAAATAAATAAGAATCACATTTATAAATATCACATTGTGCCTCTAGTGTAAAAAGTAATAAGAACTATAGGAGTAATAAAACCCAAAATGTGTAATTGCTATTGTAAAATGAGAAGAAAAGAAAGTGCTCTGAAAGATATAACTGCATGTATGTTTAAGTGTGTAAAATAGATAACCACATTACTAAGTTTTTATTGGATCACTGAACAGAACTGTTTGCAGTCTCACTGTTTGAATGTCCACTTTGTATGCTTGAATTTTGTAACTTGAACAACTATTTCTAAGAGGACAGTATGTAATTTATCAACTAGTGATTTCTTACTGTTTTTTTTGAAATTCTATATTATTTCTACCCATTTCTCTTTTTTGTTTTTTTCTCTTTAAATAAAATTTTCTTAATAGATGAAAAAACATATATCAAAGATCTAAATATTAAAACAGAAACACTAAATCTACTGGAAGACAAGTTAGGTAGAAATCTTGAAGACATAAGGGTAGTCAAATAGTTCATGAATAAAGCACAAACTGCATGAGAAGTACGTCAAAGAATCAACTACTGGGATCTCATTTTAATTAAAAAGGTTTTTCCACATCACAAGAAATCACAAATGGAGTAAAAAGAAAACTCACACACTGGGAATGAATTTTAGCCAGCTGTCCCAGAGAACAAAAGACTTACATCTAGAACATTTAAAGAATTCAAAAACTTCAGACCCCCCAAATTCAAAGACCCAATTCAAAAACACACATCTGATATGAACACACACTTCTCAGATGTATAAATACAAAAGACAAATAAATGTATAAAGAAATGTTTGGTATCAGTGATCATTTGACAAATGCAAATTAAAACAACATTGAGATTCCATTCATTCCAGAAAGAATGGCTCCCATCAAGAAATCAACTAACAGTGAATTCTGGCTGGAATGTGGGGAAAAAGGAACATTCTCCTCTGCTGGTAGGAGTGTAGACTGATGCAGCCACTGTGGAAAGCAGTATGGAGATTCCTCAAGAAACTAGGATTGGAGGTCCCATTCAATCCAGCTATTGCCTTTCTGGGTATTTTTCCAGAAAAACTGAAAACAATACACTACAGCAATATATATGCACCAGTGTTTATAGCTGCATAATTTGTAATAGCTAAATCTTGGAAACTCTAATGCCCCTCAAATACAGGATGGATAAAAAAGATGTGGCATTTTTATACAATGGAATATTATTAATCTATAAAGAAGGATAATGTTGAAGCTCTTATAAGTTAACAGAGGCAGCTTGAGACCATTCTCATAAGAAAAATGAATCAAACTCACATTTGTAAATATCATATTGTCTCCCTAGTGTAAAAAAAAACCTGAAAGTAATGATACAAAATGTCCAATAGATATTGAGATAATGAAAGGGGAAGAAAATGCTCAAAACGAAAGAACAAGTGGGACAGAGAGAAAGAAGAAGGAAAAAGATTATATGTGTGTGTGTGTGTGTGTGTATATATATATATATATATATATATACACATACACACACACACACACAAGATAGATATACTACTAATCTTTGTTAGTTCATCCAAAAAAAAGTTTGTACTTTCATTGATTATGTGAACATCTTTTCCTTGCCTATGTCTTGTAACCTGAAAACCACTTCTAAGAAAACAATATGCAATATATTAGCTAGTGTCAATTTCCTACTATTTTTGAAATTCTGTATCATTTCTATCATTTTTTTGTTGTGCTTTTTAAAATTTTTAAAAATTAAACTGCATAATAACTCCCTGACTGGTGCCCGATGTACCCATTCAATTTGAGAGTCAATTGACATTCACTGAGTGTAGAATTGCAGGCTTGGTGCTGGGCATCTTAGATGGGGTTGTATACATCTCATGGTACATAAAGATCAGTAACTCATTTACAGGTGATGCAGCTAAGGCCTGAGAAACCAGCTGACTTTTTAAGCTCAGACTCAAGGCTGGAAGCCCTTCCTTAGTGTTGTACATTTACCTGGCATGTCACTCTCTATTTTTGATAGTCAAATTCATTGTCTCAGGGATGTGGTTCCAGTTCAAGGGATGTGTCAAGTTCATGGGGCACAAGCTCCTGCAGAGTTCATCAGGAGTGTAAAGAAACTCTGCACCCACCACACAAGAACCTGTTAGACCTGCAGATGTGTTCAAAGGACTCACAGGTTTGCAGAGACCTTCCTAGGTGGCTCCCAGAGTAACACAATTCAGATTTCAGGAGAGTGAAACTCTCTGGTCAAGTATTACTAAATATCCTTAGGGTTACTGCAAATAAGAATTGTTTATTTTCCTTTGCATAGTTTATTAATGCATATCAAAGTGACTTATTTTTGTATGTTAATTCTGTGTCCTACAACTTTACTGTAAATGTAAAAATATCTGGTATGCATGGGTTGGAAGAATTATTATTCTTAAAATATCCATACAACCTGAAGTGATATACAGATTCAGTGCAATTAGGCAACATTTTCACATAGATAAAATATAACTAAAATTAATGTGGAATCACAAATTCATCTGAATATCCAACACAGTCTAGATCAAAGAAAACAAAGATGGAGGTTTCACACTAACACACCTTAAATTCTACTCTAAAACTACAGTAATCAAAACAGTATGGTTGCAGCACAAAACAGACATATGGGCCAATACAACAGACTAGATGCCCCAGAAATTAATCAATTCATTTAGTCAGCTAATCTTTGACAAAGGTACCAAAATTACACCATGGAGAAAGGACAGCTTCTTCAACAAATGCTGTTGGGAAAACTGGATATTCACCAAAAAAATGAATGAAATTGAACCCTTAACTCTAATTGCATGTATCAAAATCAACTCAAAATGTGTTAAAGACATGCACATAGGAGTCATAAAATATAAAACTATTACTAGAAAGTATAGGTAGAATGCTTTTGGTCCTTGCAAGCAATTTCTGCATATATCCACCAAAAGCATAGACAACAAAAAACACAAGTAGACAAATGAGGCTGCATCAAGCATAAAAGCTTCTGTGTGGCAAAGGAAAAAACCAGTAGGGAAGACACAACCTACTGAGTAGGATAAAGTATTTGTAATAAGAAGTGAATATCCAAACTGTATCAGGAACTCAAAACAACTCAATAAAAAAACCTCAAATAACACAAAAGATGGTAAAGATGGGCAAAGTAAAAGCAAAACAAAGAAAAAAAGTGGAGCTGGTAGCATCCTCAGTGTTAAAGGAGTGGTCTAGCATGTGCAAAGCCCTAAGCTAAATCTCCAGTGCTATATACACCTATGAAAGTGAGGAAAGCAGCTGAAAAATCACTTATGAAAGGAAAATATATAAAGAGCTAAAGGGTATATAAAAACCCTCATTATAAAGTCACACAAAGAAAGATTAAAATTACAAGGAGATATTACTTTATACCAATTAAGATGTCTATTATAAAATATAGGAAGTGATGGATTTTGATGAGGAAATAGAGAAATTGTTATTTGCTATTTATAGCAATGTAAATTACTATAGCCTTTATGGGAAACAATATGGTGATTCCTCAAAAAATTAATGATAAATTTGCCACACGATTCAGCAATCCCACCCCTGGATATTTACCAAAAGAACTGAAATCAATATGTTGAAGTATTATCCACACCTTCATGTTAATTGCAGCACTATTCACAAAAGCCAAGATACGGAATCATCCTAAGAGTCCACAAATAGATAAATGGTTAAAGAAAATATGGTACATGCACAGTATGGAACATTTTCCAGCACTAAAATATAAGGAAATCCTATCACCTATTACAACACTGATGACCTAAAGTAAATTATATTAAGTAAAATAAGCTGTGCACAGAAGGATAATTACCATATGATCTAAATTACATGGAGGATCTAAGAACACTTCATACAAAGAACCAGAGAGTAAAATGGGGGCTATCAGAGCACGGGCATGAGAGAAAGTGGAAAGACATTGGCCAAAGGGTATGAACTTTCAGTTGTCTAATAGAAATAAGGCAGTAGACCTACTATAAAACATGGTAACTATATTGCATACTTGAAATTTGCTAAGAAAATATATTTTAAATGATGTCACAAAAAAGACTGTATGTGAGATAAGACATTAATTAGCTTCAGCTGGTCATTCCAAGTTGTATGACTATGTAAAAATACCATGTGTTACATAGGAAACATACACAATTTTTATTTCAGAATTTAAAAAAAGAAATAGTAATTATTGGACAGTATTTCTGAAATACCAGACTCCCAGGCCCCTGCTGTTTTCCAATTTCCCCTACAGGGAAACATCCTTTCTTAAAAGCTACAAGTTATGAAATATGTTCCAATGGAAGCATAACTACAAACACAAATGCACTCCCAGAAAATGATACATGAAGTTTATTCATAAGGTGACTGTCCACGTGGGCCAGAATATGTTCGTGCTATTTGAATTACATTTTAAATGATAAATTATAAGTAGTTGTAACCTGTAATTTTATTTTGAATGAATCCATGTGTAGCACCTTTTTGGCTTTGAGAAGGTATCTTTAAATTACTTGAGATTCAGACTGATCCTTGGTAAAGTCACTTCTGCATAGTATCATGAAGACATAGTGAAGTACTGTAAGCTGTTTAGCATGATACATGATGCCTGAAAGCTTTAGGAGGATGTTAGCTCTTTTCTTGCTGTCAAAATTGTTGTTGCTGTCGTCATTATCACCAGCATCATTTCTGTTCTCTACTAGTTGCCCCTGACTAGGATAAGTAACAAGGTTAAATTACTGGAAAATTGCTCTCTGGAAAGTTACAGCCAAGTTCTAAGCTGTGTGTTCCCCACAATCAGAATAAAAAATTCAAAACTGGTTTTATGTCCAGCAGCGTCTTGCTCTGTTCCAGGCACCAGCAATGTGCTGTCACTCGGCCTGGGAACAGGCCTCACCTCCTGGAGAAGTAGCAGTGTCTTTTGAGAAGCAGTTTGATAGAATGGAGAAGTTGTAAGCAGAGTACTGGAGACCCTGGCTCTGTGATCACATGACCAATCCTCACCATGAGAGCTGAGTCAAGCCTCTCACCTCTTGGGCTCCATCACATAAACCTTGACAGAAAGAGTATCAGGATAAAATCCAAGGATAAAAGATGGTATTCATGGGCAATATATTTGTTTGACATACAGAATGCTTTGAAAAGCTTTTGAGAAAAAACACTTATATTACATATGAAATTACCAATTCTCTAAAAAGTGATAGGAAGTCTGGCATTTCTACTTCCCAGCCCTCTAGGGCTGGTAGACAATGAGCTTCATACTCCACTACCTCCCTTCTCTGCCACCTTCCCTCTCCTCCACTGTATCCCTTATGAGGCTGCACTTGCCGTTGACTTAAAGAGCTGCTTTCTTGATAACACAATGTGGTTTTCTGGGTTATATTTAAGCCAAAGCAAAGGGACAAATACAAGACAGATCTCTGGTCCTTACACCTCTAGTTACCTTAATTCCTTTCACTTTCAGTATTTATAGTCTTTTACACCTTCAACCTTTTCAAGAAAAAAAAAATGGCTAGCGTATTACTTTGAAAAGCAAGCCTTTCCTGAATGTTTGTATGCAGAATCATTTAGAGCTGAAGATGTCATTGTAAAACAAATCATGTAGGACAAGACTGTTACACTGCCTCCCAGGCTCTGCTCTTCACTTCTTTGTTTATAATAGAAACGCACAGATTTTGGCACCACCGTGGCAGAAGGCAAACATTGCAGGTACTTAATTATGCCAGGAGACTGCGGTGGAAGCATTGTAAGCAGCTGGCTTTGGACTATCATCCACCCACATTCTGTAGCCTTCACGAGGGTCAACCGATTAAGAATCTTCCTCAGACCAAGAGATAAAATTCACATATTTCTCAGGGTAGTCAAACCAATATCCCTGGCCTGATCATGTCGAGGAATAACACCGAAGAAAACAAACAGCTTTTTATTAAACCACTATATTTGGCTTAACTGATAATGATCATGATGCGTGAACCGTGAAATGCAAATTTGTCCTGCTTAAAAACTCTTGTGGTTCATTCCTGCTGTTAGAATATGCTGAAAATTTACTTGTCCTACTAACACACACCTTAAATATTGATTAGATACAATTGCTCATGCAAAGAAGCTGCCATGTAGTAGATGCCAGGCCACAGCAGATGCACTTACCCTTGTTTATGGCTACAACTGACCACTCCTCAACACCTCACACTGCCAGCCCGGGTTTGTATACCATCACTTCCCAACTAGATGTTGCCAAGTCTCCCAATCTGTCTCACTTCTGCTCTGCCTCACTGCTCTGTCCTCTTCAGAGAAGCCGAAGAAACTGTGGGCAACCTACATCAGATTATGGGCTCCACCTCTCAATATTCTCCAGTGGAGAATAGGCATCTGCAGAAATCCAGATCTTCACCCTGGCCCTCAAGGGCTTATGTCCCCAGTTATGCTGAGTTCCCCAACCAGAGTTCTCTGCTCATCTCCAGCCATATTCTTCCCTTTGAGCACAGACCCTTCTTGTCCCTAGATTTCTTCCTTACTGATTATTTCAGCTCTAGACTTCCAGATTCATTTTATTCCGTTTGGTTGTTCCACTCTCTTTCCTCCACTAACGTTACTAAACCAAGAGCCTTTCATGCACCTTACTTATTCCAATTGTTCTCCAGGAAACTTGGTTCCTGAAAGTTTATTTATGTCTCTCTGTATCCTTCTCTGTATGGCTAAAAGATTGGTCAGCAGGGTTCACTAGTATATCCTCAGTGCCCGGATTCAGTCTGAAGTGTTGGAAATGCTCAGGAAACACTCATGAAAAACAGAAAATCTGGTAAAAAGGAAAGAGAGATGGGAAAAAGGAAATTGTTCAAAATCCCTTTCCAGACTCCACCCCTCTCCCCAGCTTCCTGAACCTACCTTAAGTTACAAATGGAATTCTGCTATTACATTGAAAAACAGAAGACCAAGTTTCCTAAAGTTTGAGATCTCAAGAAGAAGGTTGGGGGAAGAAGATGCACACATGTGCCATAGGGTTACCACTACTGGCCTACACCGTGTCCAACACCAAAGGATAAATCTAGAAGCTCAAGAGATTTGAGGCTTTATTATGGAGGGCTGGTGTCTAGAATAAAGAAGTAGATGGTCCTGCTGTGCCCACATCCAGAAAAATAACTACTAGTATGTGGGTTCATTCTGGAACCATGCCAGTAGGTACATGTAGCTTTCTTCTGGAAGAGGGCAGTTTAGCTAGAGAATACAGTATATCTCCTTTCCACTGATGTGTTGCTGAATGTTGTTCTCATGAATGCACTTGGTGGATAAAGATATATTATGATTACTTTTAAAGCACAAAGAGACTCCTTTGAGCCACTGAGGCAAGCACATTGTTCTAAATCTTCCCTCTTCTAACTTCCCAAGATTGAAAAAAGGACACAATTTCTTTTTGGTATTTACCAAGTAATCATGAAGACTGTCTAGCAAAAAGAAAAATAAATATTAAATATTAAATATTAAATATTAAATATAGCCCCTGTCTTAGTAAATTTTTTTGGTAGATGAGATAAAATACCCAACAACCATAAGTTAAAGAAGGAAAGCTTTACTTAAACTCACAGCTGCAGAGGTTTAAGACTTTAGCCAGCTGCTCCAAGGCAGGGTGGCATGGCAGAGAGGCTTTCAGAGGAAAAATCATTCATGGAATGGAAAGCAGAAGGCAACAAAGTAATGAGCAACAAGTAGCAAGCCTACCTTCCCTTTTATTCCATTCAGGCTACAAGCCTTCTGAGTGCATTCAGCCACACTTAGAACTATGAAAATTTCTGTAGAGCAACAATTTAGTACCATACACCCTTAATCCTAGTACCACAAGTCTTAGGTACCGCTAGCTCTGGAAAGGCCCCACCTATGAGGGCATGGGGCTTTGGCATGGGGGACATCTAGACACAAACCATAACAACCCCCATCACAGAAATAGCAGAAAAAACACTTTATCACAAAAGAGCAACAAATCTGTGGATTAATAGCAATATCATTTTTAAGAATTCTGCTATCTGGAAATGGAAACTATTCTTAATTCGAAGGTGAAGTAAACAGAGAAATTCCTAGAAAAAATCATCTTTAAAGCATTGGGATTTATGTGATGAGACAGACTGATCATGGCATGTTTAAATTAGCATGTCAGTTTACAAAATGATAATATAAAGTTGTAGAGAATGAATAAAATTAGGAACCAGTCAGCATCTCATGAGATCCGGCCATGGTGGAACTTAGGCAGCTAAACAAGCAAACAATCCACTCCCCTTCCTGGTAAGCACTTCTTGCCTGAGCCAGGAGAAGAACTAGAGAACGTCTGCTGAGATACGTACATTGTGGAACTTAGGTGGCTGAACAAGAGAGGAATTGGCTCCCCTTCCTGATAAGCCCCCATTGCTTCAGCTAGGAGGAGAACCAGAGTCTCCACAGATCCGGCCATGGTGGAACTTAGGCAGCTGAACAAGAAAGCGAATCATTCCCCTTCCTGGTAAGCACCCCATGCTCCAGCCAGGAGGAGAACCAGTCACTGTCTCCAGAGATCCAGCCATGGTAGAACTTAAGTAGCTAAACAAGAAAGTATTTTGCTCCCCTTCCTGATAAGCGCCCCTTGCGTGAGCCAGGAGGAGAACCACTGAGCCTCTCCAAAGATTCATCCATGGTGAAAATTAGGTAGCTGAACAAGAAAGGAATTAGCTCCTCTTCCTGGTAAGCCCACCTTGCTTGAACCAGGAGGAGAACTAGTCAGCTTCTCCAGAGATCCAGCCATGGTTGAACTTAGGCAGCTGAACAAAAAAACAATTGCCTCCCCTTCCTGGTAAGTGCCCCTTGTTCAAGCCAGGAGGTGAACCAGTGAGCATCTCCAAAGATCCTGCCAAGGTGGACCTTAGGCAGCTTAAAAAGAGAGCAATTCACTCCCTTTCTGTTAAGCACCACTTGGCGAGCCTGGACAGGAACCAGTCGGCGACTCCAGAGATCCGGCCACGGTGGATCTTAGGCAGCTGAACATGAAAGCAATTCTGTCTCCTTCCTGGTAAGCGCCCCCTGCTCCAGCTAGGAAGACAACCATTCAGCATCTCCCGTGAGCCTACTGGGGCATGGACTGAAAATCAAACATCATATCCCTCCCCCTCCGTTAGCCACTGGGGCCAGAGGTCTGAGTATCTCTTGGGAGGATGACTGTATACAATATAGCAAATATGGGGGATTTCCTTCTATCTTCTGTTTGAATGTAAAGGTTGTTTTCTCTGTTTTGCTTTATTCTGATTAATTGTTTTGTTCTATTCAATATTCTCTTTTGATTGGTTTTATAATGTTCTGTTTTTGGTTTGATTTTGCTATACCTAACTGAATGGACAACTATTGTGAAATAATGAGATATACTATGGAACCTATTACTGTTATCCAGTATCCTGCTGTGAAGTTCTGTACCAATTTCACTGCATTGTCTCGATTGGCTTTGTTCTGTCTTATTCTGTTGTATTTTACTACCTTCAAAATAAAATTTAAAACTAATAAAATAAAACAAAATTAAGATCCATTTGTAGCAAAAAATGAATAAAGTCAATAAATAAATTCAAAATAATTCTAGCTTCTAATAAATATATTCAAAATAATTCTAGTTTAATTACATAGAAAGCTACTAGGAATTCTGCTGAAAGCCAAAATAAATTAAGAATAATATATTTTTTAAAAATCCCAGGGGGAACACAAGCATGGGAAACAGAAAATACTAAAATCAAAGAGCAACTATAACTAAATAAAAACCAATTTGAAATCTGGATGAAGTAGAAATATTCCTAGATAAATATAATTAATAAGTAGCAAATTAAAACAAGCCCATTATCTTAAAAAAGGAAATTATTACTTAATTTTAATACCTTTCCAGAGAATATAAGAAAGTAAAAGATTACATTATTTGAATGAAGTCTAAGATAGGTACCAAAACTTGACAAAACTGTATTTTAAAAGAAAAACATGCATGAGTTATTTGGAAGTACCAGTTCAAAATCCAAAGTGAAATATTAGATAATAGAATTCAGGAGTGCCTTATACTCGTCAGTTTTCCCAGTGCTGGAACAAATTATCTTACACCAACTTAAAGGTTTCATTTGGTTCACAGTTTCAGAGGCAGCTGGCTCCTAGGCAAGAACAGGTTTGTAGTGGTCAGGAAACACAGCAGGGGAACAGTGCCAGACAGCAAGAAGTCAGGGGCCAGGTAGAGATCATAGAGTCACACAGCCAGGATCACCCCCGGAGACACACTGATACGTATGCTTTGCAAATCTGCTATTTTTATTTTTTAATCGGTACCGGGGGTTGAACTCACGACCGTGCGCTTGCAAGGCAGGTGCTTATGCTGCTGAGCTAAATCCCTAGCCCTTTGCTATGCGTTTCTTAATCTCGTATAGTTGACCATTACAATTAACAGTCATATGATTGAAAACAGTAATAAAAGTACATTATGACCTAAAACAGTTTATTCAGTAACATAAGGGTAGTTTAATTTTTATTGGTATCATTTTTTATTTCTAACTAAGGGTGAAATTAACATTACCTTTTCCATAAATTTTAAAAAAGCTTGACAAAATTTCTCACTTACATTTCATAGAAAAATGTACAATTTTTAAACATAATAATATATTACATAAGTGATATTAGCAACAGATAATAAAAATTAGACACGAAGTGTGAATAGGGGCTTATTTAGAAGTATATTAGTAGAACTCACTAAGGATAAGTGAGTTGATTATAAAACTGACAATTCTAGGGCTGGGGATTTAGCTCAGTGGCTTAAGCACCTGCCTTGCAAGTGCACCGTCATGAGTTTAATCCCCAGTACCAAAAACATAAAAATAAAAATAAATAAATTTTTTAAAAATTTAAAAAAACCTGACAGTTCTAAAATAATCAAAAAAAAGTATAGCTCACAATAAGATAACTCAATTACAAATTAATATCTGAAATTAACAACCATGAAACATAATAAAATTCCCACTTACAATCGCAACAAAATAACAAGAAAGGTTGGAATCAATTTCACAACAAATGTATTAAAAGCTTAATAAATAAAACTATAAAACACTCCAGAAGAGAACACACGCACAGATACACACACTTGGAAGACAGTGTACAAAATGTATACCAGCGTATAATGCCTCCTACATGATCTACACTGTGATGTTCACACTGGACCAGAAATGAAGAACAAGCATGTGAGGGATTTAGTGTGCTGCTCAGGGCAGTGCACCAGTAAAGGACACATAGGAAGTGGAAATCAGCTGTTTTGGTGGCCCAGTGCCTCTGTTCCTGTTACCCATCTCTTGTCTGTGAGATCCGCACCCCTGAAATTTGTAGGGCCACCCTTCAGGCTTTCTAGCCACATGCCTGTTGTGTTAGAAGAGTGTTTGAGTTTGTCTCCTGAAACCTTTATAATATGGATCAGATTTATAGTTGGGTGCAGATGGTAAAAACCAGTTCAGAGGAAGAGCAGGGTGAAAACCCTCATCAGCCCCACTTGCCTGGGAATAAGTCACATGGCCAGAGTCGATCCATGCTAAATATTAGAAATAGACATGGGATGTTAGCTTTCAGTAAATAGGAGCTTGATTACCGTGTCTTGTTCTTGAGATCTCTTTGCTGTCTCTGTGGCTTTCCCACTTCCCCCAGTCCTGAGCATTTGGAACTGCCAAAGTCCAGAGCTTTTACCTGTGAAATATCACATCTGTTTTCTATTCATCAGCTGCCTTGTACTACTCTGTGAAGGTTCAATTTGCTCTCCTTGTCAAGCTTGGGTTTTCAAAAGAGCCCCCTAGCTGCTCTCCTGCTTCTGTCTTAATCTCTCTATAATCCATTCCAAGGGCAGGGAAATGTCTGTGTGAAATGCACATTTGATCAGGTATATACTTTTCTCCTGGCTCCTCACTGCTTTGGAGAAAAAGCTAAGAACCACTGCCTGGCCTCAGACACTGTAAGGCAGCTCTACCTATATTACCTACCTCTGCTCTCACTCATTCCTACCTTCTCTGGCCCCAGCAGGCATACATTAAGTCCCATCAGTGGGACTGTTGCTCCTACAGTTCCACGTGTATCACTCTCTCTGCTGTAATTCTCTTCCTGCAACTCACCCCAGTTTCTTTGCCTCGCTCTTGTCATCTAACCCTATCACCGCTTCTCCAAGAGTCCTTTTAGTCTTTTTGATGAGTCACTTCCCATTCTTAGAACATGGAATCTCTTTGTTATGGCTTGTGTCTAAATGTGCCTGAAAGCCTCATGCAGTTGTAGGTGGGCATATTCCAGAGGTCGCTGTGTCTACAGTGTGTGATGCTGGAATTTATTCATGGTGCAATGCTAGGATCAGGGGCACTGGGATTAAGGGTATGAGTGCTACCCATCCTAAATTGTGTGGATAAGATATAACGGATAGAAAGAGCTGTGGCTGTCCTTTGCCTGCTTTACTACCTCTGCCTACCGTTAACTGTTTCTCCTCTGTAATACTTGTCTGCCATGCCAACCTGCCTTGGAGCCAGCCAACTGTGGGCTGAAACCTCTACCAAATAAACCTTTCCTCTGTTAGTTTGGGGCATTGGGTATCTTGTTTCAGCAAAGAGAAAAGTAAGACACACTTCTTAGTATTTAATTCTGATGCACTCTTGTATGTTTTGGGTGTCTTTGTAAGCCTTGGTAATATCCTGGACATAAGGGTTGCTCCTCCCTGTCTTCCAGAGGGAAGGATACTGGGGAGGCTAAATGCCCAGATCCTGTGATCTGATGTCCATCACTATGTTTGCCACAAGGCCATGCCTCCCACAGACAACTGTCTGCCATAACTGAGCACAGTCTTCGGGCCAGGGCAGGCAGACCCCAAACACCATGACTCTGTAGCCAGCTGGCCTTGGCGTGCACATGATCCATCAGCATATGAAGCTTTGCCTAAACTCCTCTCTTCCTTCTCCCTTTTGAGGTTCTCACCTCTGTGGCTCATATTGGCATTCTCCCTAACAAAGTCTCTAACAACGTTCACCTTGGCACATGCTTCTGGGATACTGCAGCCTAACATGGCCTCTCTTCTTGACTACATATTAAGCTCCGAGAGGCTCAGGAACTAGCATCCCTCTGGGGCATCACTGGCTCCAGAGCTCACACTCACAACACACCTGACACTTACTAGTGTCAATTACGTACCACGTACTAAAAGTTGGAAACAGATACATAATGTTGACTGTCAGACACATGAGACCATCCTGGGCCACATGTGTTAATCATAGGCCTGAGCGTGGATCAATTGGCAGGCCTCAATCTGAACCAACTGCAAGCCTGCACTTGAACCAATCAGTGCACTCCAGCTATACTAGTAGCACTCCCCACACACTTCTGAGTTCGTGAATGGTGACTCTTTCCTTCTGAACATAACTTGCCCTCTACCGTGGCACCTTTTGTGTGTTTTAGCCTCTTGAAAGGCTTCATTTGTCCTCTGTGACTCTGAAACTCACCTATTGTGGCCCATCAGTTGAGGGTTCTTTTGCTACATTCAGATGGAAATCATGAACCAGAAAAAAGTAGCTTTGATAGCATCCCTGACACAATCAGAAGACCCCAGATAACGTTAGATGCCAACTATTACAGAATTATGCACTGTTCTCTAACCCTGCCAATCAGTTTTTGCCAGGCACTGTTTTCTGGTGCTGGTAATCTTCATTGGCTCCTGGCTTCTGGTGTGTTTTAGAGTTAACAACCCATATTGTTTCTCTCTCTCTCTCTCTCTCTCTCTCTCTCTCTCTCTCTCTCTCTTTCTCTCTCTCTTTCTCTCTCTCTCTCTCTCACTCTCTCTCACTCTCGCTCTGTCTCGCTGATGACTGCTTTGCCCACACTATTCAGAATCCTGAGTAGATCTATAGAGCTTTCAGAACTTACCTTCCCCCAAATTTAAATCATGAGGAGCATGTTTACAGGTTCACCAAACCAAATTTTTATTTTACCAGGACCTGTAATGTAGCACAGAAGGTTCCAATGGGGCAGTACCAAGCCCTCCTAGACTAACACAAGAAATTTATGGGAAACTGCTGCTAATATAGCAGTTGCAAGACTTATCAGTCCAAGTCCAGGCCTGCAACTGGTGCAAATTTGGGCCTGTTGGTTGTTTCAAGCCCAGGCCTGTGATTAGCCTAAGTGGATCCAGACTCTAGGACAGCCTCAGCTATGATGGCAACAACTCAGTGAGTGAGTAGGGAGATGTGGGCTATTTGGTGACAGCTGCCGCATCTTAGGAAAAATGGTGCCACAGAATTTTAGAAAACTATGTTCATCACAGCTTATTAGAGTTTGGAGAAGTTTGGGGTATTAGTATCAGGCCCAGATCCCTCCCTCCTTGATTCTACTCATGCCAGGTGCCCCCTACTTTTTAATAGAGGAAGCAGTAGCTTCTGGAGTAGTGAGAATGGGAGAGAAAACTAGTGCTAACAACTGAGCTGCTCTCCGTCACAGCAGCCTGGAGGACAGTGGCTGTTAAATAACTGGGGAGGACAAAAGTCCAGTTATTTTTTGTCCATCAGGGTGACCACAGGAAGTCAAGAGAAGCCACTGGAAGAGCCTTTGGCCAGGCCACATCCCCCTCTGGTGGCCTTGGAAAATTAGGAACTGGTGCTCTGTCTCAATAGCGCCCTGTGAAACCTTCAGCCATGACCACGACTTACCGGTGGGCCCAATAGTTATTCCATACTCTTCTTACATGGCCCTTCCACTTTGTGCTGTCATTATCTGAACTTATAAATAAGGTTTCGCCTCTGAGTTCAGAAATTATATTCTCCATCTCCAAGTGTTTCAGAGCCAGTGTATTAACTAACCCACTATGGATGATCTGTTAGTACAGGAGAGAAACAAAGGGTAAAAGAAGAAAGGAAAGAAGAGAAGAAAAAAGAGAGGAGAGGAGAAAAAAGAAGGAAAAATGCTGGGAAGAGAGTTTAATCTCTCTAAATAATCTATTTGTTTCTCTTTAAAATGCTTATCCTCTCCCCAAATATTTGAGGGAACTATGACCACAAGCCATACATCAAAAGCACAAGTGTGATGGAAAAGGTTGGTAGAGCAGTAGGAGTGAGGATCTGGCACGACCTAGCCCCAGCCTTGGTGTAGCACATCCACCACCTTAGGGCAGTCAAATAGCGACCTTCTTCCATCTCCTCATCTGGAAACCAGGATCCTACCTGGCACATACATGAGAGAACGTGCATGAATCCTCTAAAACATGGCAGAACCACAAGAAAAAAAAAAACATTCTTTTTCCTTTAGCCATGAATCTTACCCCAAAGCATATGCCTATGTTCAATTTTCAGTCAAGTGTCATAAGAAGTAGCAACCCTATTTGCAAAGAACATGCATTTTTATCCTTGTACCCCACGTGATCTAAGTTGCACATCATAAACAAATGCTAGATCAAAATAGCCTTCATAAGGATTTCAGCTTTAAGACATTTTTTAAAAATTCTTGGATTAAAATGATTTGTCAAATGCTAGCTATATATTTTTATTGGGCAAAAGAACTTGTAATGTCACACTTGCTCGAGACTGTTTGCTACCTTCTGACAGCTTTCACCACTTGGATTAGAATGTGTGGTTTGTCGTGGAGAGAGGAAGTGAGACATTTTAAAAACGCTCATGTTCTCAGTGTGCATAGGCAGAATTTTCACAGTCCAAGTCTCTGACTTTGACTGTCCATTTTCCCCTCTCTATGTCCTGCACCCCACACCTATCTTCTCTACCTTCTCTGCCTTCTCTCCGTGTTTTATCCTCCATTTTTCATATATGACCTCCCAGAATGTTCCCTTAACCCAGCTGAGTTGTTGCCACATGGGACGTGGCTGCCTCATCTTCGTTCATGTGCCCATTTCGCACACTTTCTTTTGGTAGCCACCATGCAGTAAATTTGTGGTCAGAGACTGAGGACCCAAAAGTGAGTTAAAAAGGCCAGGTCTCCCTCAAGTCATGAGACACACTGCTTGACCCGAGAAGAAAGCAGCTGAATTCTCTGATGCTTACAATGGTAATCCAGTGCTGTAAAGGAGGCCACAGGTACAACGGCTCCATCAACCAGGACAGAAGGACACAACTATCAAACCTATCTCAGTGTAGCACAACAAACACAGCCAGGCTAAAACAACTCCATCACTGTCCACTGCTGTGTAACCAATTACCACATACCTAGTTCTTGGCAAACAATGCAAATATATCATCTCTCTCAGGATTTCAGTGTATTTCTCCTGACCCCTAGACTCAAGGAACCACAAAGCTGAAGTTAGAAACAACTGATTTAGGTATCACCTGTACTTACACCTTCTCCTGAAGGATGAACTATGAAAAGATGCATTTCTTAGCTCCTGAGATTGTTGGCAGAATTCATCAGCTTGTGGTTGCAGGACTGAGGTTCCTAATGGTCTGCTAGTTGTCAGACCACTCAGCTCCTAGAGGATTCTGGCTTTTCACAAGCCCTTTCCACGGCCACCTCCCCATCCATGCTTTGAATCTCTGTCTTCAGAAGGTGTCTGATCCTTTTTAGCAGCCTACCTGACCAGTTCTGCCATCAGAAGACCTCAAAATGACTGGGAACAATAATGGTGTCTCTGAGATCTCTTCAGAACATCAGAGACTAGAGTTGGATTAAATAGCCAGGAAAAATTCTGAGCTCTAGGGCAAGGACCCCTGCAAAGTGTCCCGTTAGGAACTAGGCAGCGTAGCTAGTGGTGAGCGATGGGCACAGTCAGCTAAGCTTCATCTGTATCCATAGCCATGTCCCTTCACTCACGTTACCACCTGAGCTCTGCCTCCTGCACACCCAGCAGGGCGTGTAGCTTCTCAAAGGAAAAGAGCTCTACTGGGAACTGTGCATGCACAGGATTATGTTGTGCTCTCCTTTTAATCATCCCAGCCCCAAGCACCGGAGGTCCTGGTAAAAAATTTTCCTTCCACAAGCAGGTCCCTGGTGCTGGAAACACTGGGGACTGATGCTGCAGGGACAGGGGCCACATAGTCATCCTGGAAGTGACGGCCAGTACCAGAAATGTACATCTGGACTGCTGAGGGGCAGAGAGGCTTTCTGGTCTTCTGAGCTCTGACCAGAATCTCCCATGCAGAACAGCCTAAGCTGTTCCAGGGCTGCTATTTTAGGTTACATTCTGAACCTTTCCAAACTCTTCCCACAAGCCATTCACAAATGCCCTTGACCTTCATGATCAGGTATACGCATAGCAATGACCCCACTCCACTCGTACCAAATTCTGTCTTGGTTACTTTTCTCTCATTGCTGGGGCAAAATACCCAACACCCAAATGAAGGGAGGAAAGACTTATTTAGCTCACTGTTTTTAAAGGTTTCAGTCCATAATCAGCTGGCTACAAAGCAGGGTGGTACAGCACTAGGGCAGAACTTCAAGGCAGCAGCCAGAGCAAAAGCGGGAAGAGCAAGCCTCTTTTCCTCCGTTATATTGTTCACAGCATCACCACCCCCAGGGCTGGTGTAGCACTCACAAATCTCCTTGCCCTCCCCTTGCACAGGATGAGGATATTTACAAAGTAAGGATCCTAGCTCCCTACTGAGTCTCTCAGTTTAACTTCTAAACTTTTCAAGTTGACCCAGTGTATCAACCATAACAACAGGGAACAAGAATCAGCCTTTATTACACCATCCACATGGAAAGGGAATTGCCAGGAATCTTTCTAGAGTGTTAAGACATAAAAACAGAGACCAAGGTTTCATATCAAACCCTTAATCAAGTCACTAAACTGACACTAAGTTTATACGAAGTTCCTCTTTATATAAAGTTTTATGTCTGATAGTCTACTGAGTCCTAATGGGGTACATTTATGATAATAGTTAGTGATTTTCCTAGGTATTGTCCCTAATACACTACCTTCTTTTCTTACATGGGAATAACTGCATTTCACTACCTTACTCTACTGGAGAGGCTGGGGTGAAATTCCAGGGAAACATCAAATGTGGAAACATTCTGTAGATTGACTCACAGACAGAGGATGCATGAACAAATGGGTCGGGCCATCAATACAAAGCCTGGAACAAATATTAGGTACCTGTCAGCATTTATAGCAGGGAAAATATTAGCTAATGCTTGAGGAAATATGTCAATAATTTCACTTATGATATTTCAAAGAAAGTTTCTTAAAGAAGTAGGCATGTCATTTGCTTCGAGATGAAGTGACCGAGGACAGAGTGGCAGGCACTTACCACACAGGTATGAGTTTGCATGAACAGTAGTGGGGCTAAGTTGTGAGTGGGGGTAATTTGAAGATAGTGGGGATGGTGATGGGTGGAACTGTGTGTCCCGAATATCTACATATGACCTGAAAGCTGAATTGACAGAGGCGATTACACAGTCTTTGAAGGAGTATCAACAACAGCTGGGGTATATGGGAATGACTTCTGAGTGAGGACCTACTGCTCAACAAACATGGAATCTCCTGTTCTGTAAAATACAAACTCTACCAGAACAGGCACAATCAATTTCCCATTTATTTCTGAGTCTCCAATACCTAAGGTATCATGGAGCATGGGAACTCAGTCAACTTCTGGGAAACAAAAATTCATCTTTCAGACCTTGTCATAGCTGCATCCCTCCTGCTGGCCCTGGGCTCTGAACCAACCAGAGCTCTTACCTCTCAGGCTGAACCATCTCAGACTGTCTCTTCAGGGTTTTGAAATCCTATTCGACCTTTTTTTTTCTTTAATATCATGCCCTAACCTGGTTCAAATGCCCTGCTACTGTTTCTGGACCGGTAGCTCTGGAGGTATAGAATATTCAGGGAAATCTCCTTGAATATCCTTCTCTTGCTCACTGTGCAGACAAGGATGGACCAAGGACAACTCTCAATCAAGTTTCTCAACAGGGACTATAAAGAGACACTTAACCTCTCCACTCACATGAACGTGAAATATCTCTTGGTCATCACAGTTGGGGCTAGTGTATAATGGATGATTGCATTTCTGAAGTGAACAGCACTGGTTATAATGAGTAACAGAGAGGAAAAAAGAAATATTAACCATGATTCATACCACAAATGAAGGTAGAACAAGTCGTTCTTGAACGTCTTGATTAGATTTTAATCTTGTCTTAGCAGCAGCAGCTCAAGTTAATGTTTGCTCAATGCAATAACGTCGTGTGGATTGACACATAGGTAATTATGCTATTTATCTTCTTACAAAATTCTCTCAACTGGGGAACTGTGATTATTAGGTGCTTGAGTAGAGTGGGGACAAAAAGTCACACCAGCAAGAGAAGAGAGCCGGAAATCTTTGACTAAAAGGGTTGGCACAAAGCCTGTAACACTTCTTTATGCACCAGGATGGGTGGCTTGTTTGTTAGAGTGGTCAGGTCCAGCACACTCCTAGCTGCCCTTGCAGTTCTCTGGGCTCCAAAAGACCTGTGTTAATGGGTCTATTCTCTCAGGTTCTTTCTCTCTGGCTAAACCCTCCCCTCCACTCGAGGCTCTCTTCTGTTTTTCAGAACAGCTGCTACCTTGCTTTTATTCTGTCGCAATTATTTCCGTATTGAAAAAAAAAACCTCAATGTTTCTTCCCCTATTTACTCATTATTTTATTTCCCCAGCATGTAATGAATGAATAAATGCTCATCTGAAACAGACCAAATCACATCACATTACTTTTCTGCTTAAATATTTTTCCTGGATTCCCATCATCTATATAATAAACCATCTTCTCAAAATGCTCCATCATCAGCCTCTGTATGCCTTTCAGAAGTCCCTTGCTAGCTCACCTTGCTAGAGACCTAAATGTTGCACCCCTAACAACCTTCACTGTGCCCTTCTTTATCAACCAAGGCACTAAAAACAGGGAGATCATGCAAAAGATAAGAACCCCTTATTCTGAGAGCAATATGCACAAACAGAGGCCCCTACCTCAGGAAAGAGACCAGAAGTAAGACTGGAGGAAAAGTTAGAGGAAATGAATTCCCAAATTCCAGATTTAAATGTACATATTTGGATGTATATTAGCATAGGTTCTCATACATAATTAGTTGTAGGTAAGATTGATCTCTCTCTCTGCTCTTCTTCCTAGAAAATTCCTTAATGAGGTTCTCTGTGTTGATATCTCTGTGCCCTTACTTCCAGTGTATCCTCAACAGACTTGATTAGGTTTCACAACCATCACTGCCATGAAATGACCTTTTTGACTCATGGATAAAGTCTAAACCAGTGGCCATTTCTATGTCTTCTTACCTGACTTGCAGCACAGTTGGCCCATCAGTACTTTATGCAGGCCTCTCTTCTCTGGGCTTTCCTAACAATATCGAGAGCTTCTGCCAACTTCACTGGCTCTTATTCAAGATTTTCTTGTACTCCTCCTTCTGTAAGGTCACTATGGTTGTAATATGTAAGGGCTTAGCTTTCTTTTCTTGGAAGTGAATACATATTGAGAAGAGATGGTATTCATTCCCAGCGCTTTGTTATTTGGGGGATACTATCACAAACTACCTGGTGGCTTATAAACAACAGAAACCTACGTCCCTTAGTTGTGAAGGCTGAGAAGACCAAGATCAAGAAACAGGCAGACTTGGTGTTTGGTGATAGCCCTCTTCTCCCGGTAACCTCACAACCTGCTGGACTTCACTAAAGGAACATTATTCTCCTCCACCAGGTGTCTCATAATCTACTGCCCCCAAAGTCCCCAGTGCAAAATACAATCTGTTACTGCTGGAAATAAAATGTCCCATGAAGTCTCGTGTGTTTAAGGTGTTGTCCCCAAAGCAGCAGTGTTCCAAGGAGGGGTTTGAAAGGTCACTGCATCATGAGGACCCTAACCTCATCATGTAGACTAATCTGCTACTGACATCATACCTTGATGGCATTACTGGGGAAAAGGTGGGAATTGTTAGGTGGGGACGAACTGAAGGGAGTGGATCATGACAGGGGACAACCTTGGAGACTAGACCTGGTGCCTAATGTGCGCTCTCTCTCTCTCTCTCTCTCTCTCTCTCTCTCTCTCTCTCTCTCTCTCTCTCTGCTCTCATTATTCTCCAAGATCCTCCATTCGGTATCCAGGAGGCACAGTATACTGCTTCTCACCACAGAACATTCACTTATATTGTTCCTTTGGCTTGAAGCCCCTTTTCCTCCCAACACACTTTTGACTTTCTCCTTTCCAATATTCAGGTTTCAGCTCAAATGTAATCTCAGACATTTTCCAAAATCTCCTTAAGTGCTCTAGTGTATTATCCTGTCCTATCTTATTTGGAATTGCCTTCAATATCTATGTATCTTGTGTGTCTATGTGTATATGTGGGCTTGTGTTGTGTGTGTGTGTGTGTGTGTGTGTGTGTGTGTGTGTGCATGTATGTGAGAGATAGACAGAGAGAGATGAGAGGGAGGGAGAGAGAAAGAAAGGCGGAGAGGGAGACAGTAGTTTGAGGTGTTATATTATGTATCTCTCCCCACTAAAGTACTTCCTTGAAGGCATGGGAATTTATTTAACTCTTGCATCTCTCATGCTAGAATGACCCTTTGTTATATGTATTAGCCACTGCTGTCTGTCATAGACCATAACATTGGTAACAGAATGACAGTCCAATGATATTATGCCTGCATGTGGCCAACAAAGCCAGATGAAAAGCTCACAACCGATGTGCTTGACAGCATTTACTGATCTGCAGAGAGCTGTGTCACCTTCAGTTCTACCAATAATGCTAGTGAGTGAATAGTGCCCATGACCATCACATGTTCAAAAAAAAATGGAACAAAACTTCAGCAGTAACCCTCGGCCTTCAAAGGTCGTCCTGTCCTCATTGATGTCCTCTGCTTCATGGATATGTGAAAGAGGTCAGCTCCTTGTACTCATTACTGTCATCTCTGAGCCTATGTTGTAAACAGAGGTAACACTGTAAACAGAGTGCTCCACTACTGTAGAGTTTAACTGTGCAGGTATATCTTCCCTGAGATAAACCAGAGCCTGTAGTGTCATGTCCCTGAAATGCCACTTTTATGAACTGAACACTTCTGCCCAGAAAGGCAAGTGGACATTGCAAATGCCCAGAGACCAGACTGTCTAAATAAGTATTATCTAAATGATCCTGAGACCTAGACAAAATATTGTTCTCTGTAGGTGCTGCCTTCCTGCCTATATTCCATGTCAGCTGTTCTTTGGAATGCTGTTCATATGACACAATATAACAAGCTAATGATGTCACTGCTGTGTAACTGAATCTGAAACTCTTTCCCTGTGACAGAGTGTCGAACAGGGCACTGTGGGACGCTGTAATACAGCTGGCTGCAATTGAACCCTAAGTTCTGACTACTTCCTGCCCGCATCACCACTATCAATCCCTGCTTGTAAGCCACGGTTAACCTTATCCATTCCTGCAAGTATCTTATTAACTCTTTCTCACAAGGCATCTCTGGATATTCTATTTGATCTCTCAACAACATACTCCACTGCCCTGGCACACCTTAGGCTGTGGTAGAGACAATAGTTGATACATTTTTACATGACTCATCATAGTAGTGGCACCTCTTGCCTTCACTTATCCTCTGAAAAACATGAGCTCTCTCTCTTTGGTCTTGAACTTGAAGGATCCAGGATGCTGGCCTGAAAAGGAAGCTATTCTCTCTGCTACAACCTTTCCCTGCCCCCAGAAGATCCTCCAGGAGAGCATAAAGCATAAAATTTAGATCTGATTTTGCTGTAAACAAGCCCGTCTTAGTCTCTTTGTGCTGTTATAACAGAATTTCCAAAGATAGGTATATTATGAAGAATATAAATTTTATTTCACACAGTTCTAGAGTTAAGAAATCTAAAGCTTAGTCTAGAAACCTGTACCATATGTGGGCTCTTACTGGACTGGAACAACTAGACCCCAGCTTCTCCCCATGAATCAGCACCATCCTCAGATCAGAGGGTAGAGAAAACAAGGTCACACCAGCAAGCAAACCCAGTCTAAGAACTATCATCATTCATGGTTCACCACCAGACTGGAACAGCCAGACCCCAGGCCCTCCTAGCATGCCGGCTGGCAAATAAGCAGTACCAATCCCCACCCCACTTTCATCCCCTGGAAGTGACTGGCTTATCCGGAGCAACACAGGCTGTGATGATAGCTGTGAAGGTGAAATGCAATTGGATGTCTGTGGTGCTTTGGTGTTTCACTAACATTGAGGTCTAGGCTCAGTGGCCTGGTCATGGGTTTAAAGAATAGTGGTACACAGTGTGACATCTATGGAGGATCTCCTTCTGAGGGTTACAGCCATTGCTGATTCCCTATGGTCTTGTTTTGGAAGTGCTATGTCATTTCCATTGTTTTGTTGAGTTGGGTTTTATTCTTTTTTTTTGTTTGATTATGTCAAATCCAATGGCAGGAGCAGCTATTTAAAAGATAGCAAGACTTATTATGGTAGTCATTTGGGATTTACTATAGGCTTGTTTTGAAGTCTTTTACTGCATTCATTGTTTTGTCTTGTTTCTATCCTCTTCTGTTCTGTTTGATGTTTACCACATCTGAAGTTATCTGCAGCTATTTTGAAGACATCAGAAGGCATTATGGTAACTATTGTTGATTTCACGTTTTGAAGTCCTATATCTCTTACACTTGTTTGTTTTCATTGGTTTTATTCTGCTTTATCATCTTTAAAATAGAAAAAAAATTTAAAAAGAAATCTAAGGCCAAACCCTGGCAAGTTCAGATTCTGCTTTCAGGATGCTGTCTCTTAAACTGTGTGCTTTAGAGGGTAAGAATAGTGTCTTCACATGTCAGAAAGTGAAAAAACAAATTGGAGCTGAATCTCGCCATGAAGCCTATTGATACAGGCAGCTAATCCCATTTTACCCCAGATCACTATGATCTCCAAGCATTTGAATGACTCAAGTGAAAGCACATCTACAGCAGGATGGCAGTCTAATCTGGAACACCAGCAGGTAGGTATCAATCCACAGTCCTAGTGCACACAGCCTCCCTCTCCCATCTAACCCACATTTGGCCCTGGTAATTACAGTAGGAAGATGAGGTAAGGTGCACTCCTTCAGTAGTAGATGGTCATACTGCTGTGGACAGGCACACACATGTTATGGCTTATATCCAGATATTCTTCCAAAGCCTCATGAAGTCATAGGCAGGGAGTTTTAAAGATGGCTGGGTTAGGGTGTATGATGCTAGCATTATGGACGTGATGCTGGGATTAAGGATGTGGTGCTTGGATCAAGGGTACCCAATCCTGAGTGTGAGTGGAAGCACCCAAAAGTCTTGCAGCCTGGATGGAATATAAAGGAATAGAAAGAAGTTGCTTTGCTATTTTGTTGCTTTGCTGCCTTCTGCCTGCCATGAATAGTTTTTCCTCTGCAGTGTCCCACTGCCATGCCACCCTGTCTTGGGGTCACCTGAATGAAACCCCTACAAAGTGTGAGCTACAATAAACCTTTCTTCCTTTAACTTTGGGTGTTGAGTATTGTCTCAGCAATGATAAAAGTAATTTAAACACATGGGCTAAAGAGAGGCCAGGATTCACAGAGCCCTGCCCAAAGAGGCCACTAGGGGTGGCCTCATGTTCTTTCCCCATCATATCTGTTAGCTCCTTTATAGCAGAAGCAAAGTGTTGTGCTTCTCTCTGGCCTCACACTTTGCCAAGCAGGGAAGTAAGAGTTCACCTAAGAAGTGCTATTTGAACCTTGAAGAGAAAGAGTGATGGGTTCCTTGTTGACTGATATCATTATATTTTTTAATGCTTAAAACCAATTTACACCACCATTGGGCAAATGAGAAAGGATCCTGAAAATGCACTGGCATAGATCTTCAGCAGGGTGAGGGGCAATGTCTTGCCTGGCAGTCAGAGACACATGAGCACCTGTCCACATGCACTTGCCCACATGCAGGGGTAGCGCTGAACTCTGGCTCTTTCCTTCCCACTGCCTTGGCCCACTCCCAGGGAAATCCAAGGCTCTAGTTATCTCCTGCTCCACCTCACCTTACTCTATGGCTCCTCTCATGTCCCTCTTGCCTTGGGGATCAATGAGGGAGTATGCATTATTCTCACATCCTCCAAACCTCTCTGATGCATGGAAGCCAGGAAGACCTTGGAACTCCGAGGGTGGAGGATAGAAAGCTGGAAAAAAATTAATCTTGCTGAGGGATGGGGATCCAAATAGCAGACAGGCATGTTTCCTCCTACCCCAGTGACCCCTACCTTCCCAGAAGATTGCCTGTGCCTGGTTATGATGGTGGGGAGATAGGTAGTTTACTCCTTTTTCTGCCTCTTGGGGTACTGCTGGAAGCTCCCTGACCACAGGATGCTTTGGGGATAGGAAGGGAAAGGGAACACGGGAAAGTTTTGTTAATATCGATAATGCTAATCAGAGCCATCACGATATTGGTGCTTCTGCATACTTACAATGTCTTCAGTATTAAAGTATGTTTCATAGAATAATTGATTTAAACTTCCTGCTAACCTTATATATAAAGAGGGAACTACTTTTGTTTCCATTATGGAAAGGAGGAACATAAAATGTGGGGCTGAATTTTGTTTAAAGCATAGACAGGTGATGGGGAGAAAGGCTTGGAATCCATGTCTATCCAGGCCAGGAGTCAAAGCCTCACCCCTGGTGGGCTGACTTCCTATCCGATTGCACTGTGGTGGTTTCCACAGATACACAAGGCTGTGGCCAGTTCCACAGCCATGATGAGTGCTGAGTGAATCCTTAACACAGGTGAGCAGGGGCAGAGTTCAGCCAACAGAGGGAGGAAGGCAGAGATTGGAATGAGGGCCTATGGGATGTCTAGGTGGAAGACAATATTTGCAGGGAATGGCAGGACACTCAGTGAAGGAAAGTCCTCGGAGTGGCTATTGGAGAAAGACCTCGAGGTATTCCTGAAGTCCAAGCTGGAGAGTCAGCTGTGGCCAGACTGTGAATGCCTAGCAGGCCACTCAGACGAAAGCAGATGGTCATACACGTGGAAATACCTGAAAAGAAAAGCCAGGTGTGTAGGACACTATGTGCAGATTCAAAGTCTGGGCACAGAAAAGCTGGGAAATGCACCCAGTAAAAACAGGACCAAGCAAAGAATCAAGAGATCTGTCTTTTCCCACTTCTCTTCTTGAGAGCTCAGCTGAGCAGACACCTGTGTTTCAGGAAGCTCTTAGCCAGCAGCAGTTCACGGACTTGCTGGTTAAACACAGACAAACAGGCTCCGGCCTCAGGCAAGGACAACAGACTGCTGTGCCTACAAGGGAGCTGCGTGTACAGGGCTGGGGGTATTTCAGTGAGCAGCTGGAGTCCAGGCAGAGGACAGTAAAGTGTGCTGCAGGTGGACAATCTCCACAGAAGGTCTAGAAAGGAGCTCAGAAACCAGTTCTCTCTCCAAGGCCCAGTCCCAGCTCAGGTAGTTCTTACAAATGAAACAGCCCAAGGTAGCCCTGTGGCTTCCCTAGCCTGCTGCGCGGGAAAGGAGAGAGGGGCCTCTAGAAGTTGCTTCCCATTAGGTGGTATGTTCTTGGCCTTTGCCAGTCTGGCCCTCAGCTCCCTGTCTGTGTTGGGGCAAGTAGGAGAGCTTGTTCTGAGACTTCTCATATTTGTCTGAATCCCTGGCTTCTTTCTCTACCAGGTAATCTTGTCTGCTTGTGGGGAATCCTGCCTGTTGTCTGGTGCTATCACAGAACTAACCCATCTGGAGAGTTCTGTCATGGGAACAGGCTGACACTGGCCCTAGGCCAAGGTACTCTCCAGGGCAGGGGAAGGGGTGAGGCAGAGTTCTAATCTACATAACTAAGATGAAAACTTACCACGAATCTACATAACTAAGATGAAAACTATTACCATATGAGATTTTAAAAAGTAGTCAATGCAAAAAACAATCTAGGTTGAGTAAAATGTTAACCTCTAAACAAAGATCAGTGTTTTTAAGTGTTTCTCTTTGCCTGAGGCAATAATACAGCTCAGCACAGCACCTTCATTGATCCATTGATCCTCTCTTGACTTAAAATGTTGCCCTTCATCTCATTCCCTACAAACCTCACTACAAACAGCTTAGGTCTCAGGGGTCATGATTATCTCTCCACTTACATGTAGGAGTCAGGTGATTACTCTGATGGTGACTGCATCACGTCCATTTCACACACACACACACACAAACACAAACACACACACACAAACTGTCTTCAAGGGCTCCAGGTAGAAATGAATGAGCATGTTTCAGTTATATAGTGTTGACCCACAAGGTCAACACTGAACATAACCACTGAATTTGATTTGGTTCATGACCAATTTGGTTTGCCACCAGGATTGTGGAAAGAATGAAGTTCACTGCGGCTGGGGATTTAGCTCAGTGCCATAAGTGCAAGGGTGTGAGTTCGATCCCCAGTACCAAAAAAAAAAAAAAAAAGAATTAAGTTTGTGAATTGAGGTATCACTGCGATCATATTTTCATTTTAATGTGTGGCTAAAATACTAACACATTAAACTATGAATCCATATGACTTAAAAGGAAGCTAAATTATTTAAGGTAAAAATCAGATGCTGAATTAAGTGGCCAAGATGGCTCCTGGCCATGGCTGGGCTCCCCTCATGGCATAGCCACCCTCCTTGGCCACACTCACTTCCTTGGGGCAGCTCACTGTAAAAGCTTTCATCAGTGTCCAGCTGAGAACTGTCATTAACTTTGCTCATCTCTTCTTCCTTGGACTCCACCATCAGGCACCCCTGGTATTCTAGTCTCTGGTGGAATGTCACAATTCTTCACAAATCATGGGTTAAGTTCAGCTTAGTGTCCTCACACATTCTAGTGGCCCTAAATTCCTCTACCTACCTGTAATCCTTCTGTCACAGGAATCAAGGAGGTTCCCCAAAGAGAAGATGGAGACCACCACGCATACCTCTAGGTACAACCCGATTACCTCTGTGGTATTAAGTTACCTCAATCTACCCATACAGAGCAGAAGATATTCCCCATTCTGCAGGCTCTTGCATGTATTGAGTGATTCTCATCAGAACCAGGAAACTCTTGTCCTGGAAAATACGATTCTGAAAAGCAAAAGGTGCAGTGTCTCATGGACAGAAAGAAAGTGTAACATATTTGCTGAATAAGTCAGAGAGGCCACAAACACAATTCGCCTCACAGCCCAAGTGGTCATGTAGGAGGAAGGGGACATCAGACAGCCCATATTTCATACAAGGACTTGAGTATTTTCCACTGTGGGCCTGGAGAGAGTTCCTCCACCTCTCTGGTTGGTATTTTTTTACCTCTAAAAATGGGGCTAAACCTAATTGCTCCCTGGAATTATTATGAAAGTAAGTGCATGAGAATCCAGATCCACAGTGGGCAAAATAAGTAGCAGATGGTATTTTCATGTTTTTTTTTTCTTTTTGAGTCTTCTATAATGTCTATAATTTTTTTCATTCATAGCATTAATCAAATTAAAGTACAGTGTAATGGTAAGCTTCTTGTGCATCTGTCACCCTGCGAATTGCCCAGGAACTCTGCTCTGCAGTTAAATACATACTGATGTCTCCAGACTCAAGCTCTTTGAGAAGTGATGCCCTGTTCCCTTTGGTGGTCCAGCATGTGGCATCCTGTTGGTTAATCTGAAAGACCTGTCCTTGACCGGCCAAGGGCCTGCCCTTGAACTGCACCTTCTCCTAGGCCCTTGGAGAGTGGGGCCTGCTCTGAGTGACAGCCAACTTGGAACTTCTGGAAACTTCTCTATTCTTCTCTAACTACAGGGGAAATTCCTGAGGAAGAACAAGGCAGGCCAGGGCAGACAAGCTCACATAGTTTCCATAGTGATGCTCTTTCTGTCACTCACAAGGGATCCTGGCCAACTAAGCAGCTAAAGGTCAGGGTGTCCTGACAAGGCCTCCCCACACAGGCATTTCTCAGAATAAGGCTGGTCATCTTCATTTCTCAGAACAGGGCTGGGTATCTTCATTTCCATCCCTCTCAGCACTTCAGACTGTCATAAATTTAAAGATGGCAACCAAAGCACCCAGAATGCCTCAGTAGAAAAGTTGAGAAATGGAGAATTGGTCCAGAAAGGGTGGGTCAGTCTCACTGTGTTTTATGCACCTGTTTGAGTTTCTAGCATCTCAAGGACAAATACATCCCTTACCAACATGTTCTCTCTCCTGTGGGAACCTCTCAGCCAGGTTTAGGATTTCAAATTGCTTTAGTAACCTATGCAAAAAGAATGGAGCAAACCACGAAGAAGATTCTACACCAAGACCAAGTAAGATTCATCCCAAGGATGCAGAGATGGTTCAACATATAAAAAAATCAATAAATGTAATACATCATATTAACAAAGCCAAAGACAAAAATCACATGATCACCTCAAGACACAGAAAATAAACATTTGACAAAATCTAAAACCCATTCACAATTAAAAAACCCTTCAGAAAATTGGAATAGGTGATTTCTACCTCAATCAATAGAAGCCTTCTCTTACGAATCAATAGCCAGCATCATGGTAAATGGTAAAAAACTGAAAGCTTTCACTCTAAAATCAGGAACAAGGATGTCAACTATCACCACTCCTATTCAATATAGTTCTGGAAACATTAGCCAGAGAACTTACATAAGATAATAAAATAAAAGGAATAAGGACAGGAAGGAAGAAGTTATATTATCATTATTAGCAGATAACATGATAGTCTACATAGAAGACTCCAAAACACTACCAAAAGACTTACAGATTTAATAACTGAACTTAAAAGTGTAGCTGAATACAAAGTCAACATTCAAAAATCAATAGCCTTCCTATATACAAATAACAAACTCATTGAAAGAAATTAGGGAAACCACACCCTTCACAAGAGCATCAAAAAAGATGAAATACTTAGGAATCAATCCAACAAAGGAAGTAAAAGATCTGTACATCTAAAAGTACAGTACTCTGAAAAAGGAGATCAAAGAGGTTATCAGAAAATGCAAAGATATTCCTTGCTCATAGATAGGAGTAACCAACAGTAAAAATGAGCAAATTCTCAAAACTGTTATGCAGATTTAACACAATCCCAATTAAAATACCATTAGCACACCTCACAGAAATAGAGAAAACATTCCTAAAATTCATTTGGAACCAGAAGAGACCCAGAATGACAAATACAACTCTTGGCAACAACGGCAAGGCAGGGGACAATTTCTGACTTGAAATTATACTACAAAGCTACTGTAATAAAAACCATGAGTTATTGGCAAAAAGCAGACCTGAGGATCTATGTAACAGATTAGAAGATGCAGAGCCAACTCCAAAACACCCAGCCACCTTACCTTTGACAAAGGGGCAAAACATGTTCACTGAAAGCAAGACAACCTCTTTAATAAATGGTGCTGGAAATATTGGCTTTCCACATCCTGAAGACTGAAACTAAATCCATGTCTATCATTGTGCACTGAAGTCAAAGTGGATCAAAGATCTAACTATTAAAATAGAAACAATAAATATACTGAAGACAAAGTAAGTAGAAATTTTGAAGACATAGGGTGTCATGGTTTATGTCGGTGGCCCCCAGGCCTCATGTATTTGCATTGTACATTTGTGACTGGTTCACTGTCTAGTGCTTGGATTGATGGTGTCAGTGCTACACCCTCCTAGGGGGTGGAGCCAAGATGTGATGTAATGGCAGGAAGAAGGTGGTTGTTGGACTCCCTACGATGTGTGTTATGGCTTGGCAGAAAATTTGTCTTCATTTTGCTCATGCCCAGAGACTTTGCCTGAGACTGAGATTAAGGGTAATGGACTGATTAATCTGGCAAAGGAAATTTCAAGGCAGTCAAATGTTGAAGCTGTGGCATGGCAATTGTTGGGGGCTTTTAGCCAGATCTATGTTGCAAATCAAGAGCAAAGAGCCCAACAGGATAATTTAAAACACTGTGAGTTTGGCCAGAAGGAAAACTCCAGTAAAGCTATGGATTGTAAAGATAGTGCCGAGACTTTAATTGCTGAGAAGAAACAGAGAGATAAGAAAGATGGCCACCAGGCATCCCAGGAAGCAGCGGGTCTCCACCCTTTGCAGCCTCAAACCTGCAAAAGTGAAAGAATTTTCTCAGATGAGAAAGCTTCAGAGCACCATGCTCCAGAATGGCAGGAAGAAGGTGTGTCTCTCTTGCCGGTTTCCGCTTGCTGTTTGCAGCTGCCATGAACTGCAGCCCCGCTATGCCACACTGCCTTGGAGCCAACTGAGTATGGACTGGAACCTCCAAAAACTGTAAGAAATAAACCTTTCCTTTCCCAACTTTGAGCATTAGGTATTTTGTCTCAGTGAAGAGTAAAAAGTAACTAAGACACAGGGGTAGGCAAAGAGTTCAGGAACAAAATACAAACCACACAGAAGTACTTCAAAGAATCAACAAATGGGATCTCATCTTTTTAAAAAAGATTTTGCGCTTCAAAATAAATCACCAACAAAGTAAAGAGAAAATTCACAAAGTAGGAAAAAACATTTATTTAACTGTCACTCAGATAAAGGACTTCTATCTAGAACATATAAAGAATGGAAAATCAAGCTACTCAAATTCAAAGACCCTTTTCAAAAATGGGCATCTGGAGAGTGGCCTGGGCTGTTTGGAATGAAAGTCTGCCCAGACCTGCATCTTGGCGCGACTGTTTGGGACTGGTAGGCCCGCCCTTCATCCGCAGGGAACTGCCTGGAGACCAGCATCTGGGCCAGGTCTGTTTGGGCCCGTAGCCCCGCCCTTCACAACCAGGAAGTCTCCCAGAAAGCAGCATCGTGCCCTGTCTCCTTGGGACCCGAAACTCTCGGACCCGCAGAGTGGCCCAGGCTGTTTGAATTGGGAATATAGTGGAGACTGGCATCTTGGCCAGGTCTGTTTGGAACCGGGAACTTTTCAGAAACCAACATTCTGGCCTGACTCTTTGGGACCTGTAGGCCCTTCACTGGCAGGGAACCTCCTGGAGACCTGCCTAGGACAAAGCATGGGGGCCTGGCCTGCCTGAGATTCCACAGGCTCTGGGGTGACCACACCCAACATTCGCCTTACAACTTAGGGAGCCAGGAGCCCACAGAGGGGAGTTAGGACCCTGTGAGGAAGCCAAGAGCCTGTGGGGGAGCCACTGCCCCTCCAGGAACTGAGGGTGTAACAAGTAATTGGCCACACATGCAGAGAAAGCTTTGGAACACCGCTCAAAGTAAGGAAATATAGAAAAATGACAAAAGGAAAGAGCAAAAGGCAGGCTCAAAGCCCTAGCGCTCCCCAAGAAAGCTTAGAAGCTGTGTACATAGAAGAAAAAAGAAGCCATACACTTGAAATGTCTGAAATGATATCAAATGAAATAAATATGCAAAGAGGGAAAGCTATGGAGAAATTCAAACCAGAAATACTTGCCCAGGTAAAAGAAGAATTGATAAAAACAGTGAAAGAAATAGTGAACGCATCTAGTGAAAACACAGCTAAAAAATTAGAGGAACAAAGCAAACAGATAGAATCCCTCAAAGAACAATAT